>BQNB010058570.1:0-27797 GCA_026074375.1 Tanacetum coccineum | reverse complement strand
ATCTTAAATGGGCCAAATAGATGGTTTAGCTCAATGAGAATGGGTAGAATAAAAGTCACGTAAATCCATTTTATAAGAATAAAAAACCAGCTTAAGTATCCTTTTCCTAAGATCATAAAGTGTTTATTGGTCAACCCGTACTAAAATGACCCATTTCATCATGAAGAAATCTTGACCAGTTGCATATCAATGGTTGGAGCTCTTATTGTTTTCTCATTAAAAAAACATGTGATAGTAAAATATGTAGCTAGCGCAGGATATTAACATGAGTTTGTGTCACACGGTTCAGATTTCACTGTGGCAAAGTAGCACTAAAAAAACCTTGCTATAGAATCCACAAGGAGAAGATCGAAAAGTCACCTTCATCAGTTCTCACTGCGTTTAGAAAACTTAGTTTGAGTAGTTTAAGTTTGAAGATTTATAGCCTTTTAGATCACCGGAAAGGCTAAAGATCACCCGAGTTAAGTACTTGTGGGATACTGACCCAAGTTTGGACATTGTTCATTTGCCAAAAAAACATGACCCTTAAACTAACACTTTTTATTTATGCGCTCTTGAACTGACTAGGTTAGACTAGTAACACCTGAAAAGCTTTTTTTGCTTATTTCATTATAGCAGCCAAAGCATATGTCCTAAAATTTTGATATCCATCTGATGCAGTTCAATCATTCGCACAACTGAATAAATCTAACCAAGGCTAATGGGAGGACAGGATTGAAGTTGACCTGATAGAAACGCCCGGAAATTCTGGTATTTTTTGTTTCTTCTCTATGCAGGCATATGTTATTTAGTAATAATTATACAGTTTCACAATTGTTATTAGAAGTGGCGATATTGACCCATTCACTTATATATGGGCTGGCTTGGGTTACGATTTATCTTAAATGGGCCAAATAGATGGTTTAGCTCAATGAGAATGGGTAGAATGAAAGTCACGTAAATCCATTTTATAAGAATAAGGAACCAGCTTAAGTATCCTTTTCCTAAGATCATAAAGTGTTTATTGGTCAACCCGTACTAAAATGACCCATTTCATCATGAAGAAATCTTCACCAGTTGCTAACCCATTCGACCCGCCCTTATTTGTATTAAGAAGTGCATATCAATGGTTGGAGCTCTTATTGTTTTCTCATTAAAAAAAACATGTGATAGTAAAATATGTAGCTAGCGCATGATCTTAACATGAGTTTCGAGTACTATGCACTAACAATCATATGGGTGATTAAAAGACAAAGGGAACGTGGTATGATAAAAACTGATCTTTATTTATATATCTACCTAAATTAGTTTTTTATAAAAGGTTTTTACGTAGACATGAGATTAAAAAGCTTTTTATATTTTCTAGAAAATAAGCAGTCTGAAATAAGTTGCTCACTACGTGCATATCTGTATATCAGAAACCTCTTTATTTTACAAAATAAACAGTTAAATAGAAGTAGTTTGGATGACACAAAATGGAGCTGATACACACCATTTTGTTTTGCATCGTGTTTGTTAGCACAATAATCTTTATCAATTTTGTTCTTTTTGGTGGGTACAACAACAATAAATATTTTCTTTTCTTAATCCTCAACAAAGGATGTAATGACCATGCTAATCAGGATCTTTTCTTTTTTATTCCATGTTAGCTTCAAATCTTTTGAAGGTCACCGCTGTTGTTGGGCTATGGCGTTGGACTGCTGTTTCCCTTTCAGTCGCTTCTCTTTATATGTTTGCCCGCTGTAGCAGGTAAGCTCCACTTGAATAGCCATAAATTAGAGGGAATAAAGTGGGTGGACTGTATAAAAGGTAAATATGGCTTCAGGTCTGAGTTGAACCGGGTTGGACTGTCTTGCAAGTTGCAAACACTTATTTGTTCATTTCCTTAAAAAGTTATAGATATGCTTCTATCTAATTAATTGGTTAATCCGCATAGATATGCCCTGATAAGTAACAATATATATTATCCTTATAGATAACTACTAAGCTTATTATGGTCGGGTCTGTACGGGTCTTAAGGATGTTAACCCAATCCGACATAACCAAAGTGATTGTAGGGTCAGGTTTCAGGTGTGATAGTGTGCCAATATCAGGTTCCGGGTTCAAACCGAATGGACATTTAGACCCCAAATTATGTAAAAAGGGTTCAACCGAAATCGACCTTTTCATAAAATGAGTTGAAATAGCACCGGTATGTTTAACATTTTATTGCCTACTTCCTAAAATCCATTAATTATAGCCGTAATAAATCCATGGAAAGTTGGTTTTTGTTTGCCCTTAAAAGTCTCAATTATCAGATTTTAGAGCATCCAAACATCCCCTTAATCAAGCTAAACTGAAAGCCTCTTTGAAACACTACTTGCATATAAATCTGTCAAATTCGTCTACAACTTAACAACCACACCTGTGATTCCTCATGTGACAATATACAGGGTCCTTTGTTGACTATTGATTTGGCCAACACGCCTTATTGGACCGATAATTGGTCTCAACTGTGTCCTACTTGCAAGGTTAAAGAAGGTAAATGTATCAATGCACTTGCTAAAATAAATTAGTGGAATTAGCTAATGTTCATCTCAACGGATAAAATAGAAATTTTGACTAAAAAAGCAATTGGTCAAATGGGCAAGCTCTACACCACCCGTTCTATTACCATCCATGCTCTTGTACCATGGTTCCTTCGCACGATTGTGGGTCAAGATATCTGTCACTGTGTCGAATCAACGAGAAACTAATGCAACATGATTATTATTTTATTTTTTTAAAAGGCAATGCAACATGTTTAAAACTTATAGTAAATTATGCATGTGATATTCATTTTATCATTCAAAGGGGATTATGATATGTCCAGTAATTACATATGACCAGCCTTCTATAAATCTTACACCTTTCGTTTTTATCAATATTTAAGAAGTTAAAAGATCTTTGATACGGTTAAGTTATTTTGTTCCATCATATTTGGATTCTAATGTTAATTGGTTTTTAAAGAAATTGAGCTTAGCACTAATAAATTGTACTACTCATCTCACAGGTAAAGCCTTAACTGAGGGTTCTCGATCACAGGTAATATTTCCTTAGCTTATAGTTGTTCAAGAACCTAAAATGGAATTGACCATACTCGAATGGGATCTTTGTAATTCAATGTTTCTTTATCTGTTATTAGTATTTTTTTTTGATATTTTCTTTAGATATTAGTGATATGATTGTTCTCATCCTTCCACGGGTGATTAATCATGTTCCAGACAAAGGTATGTATGTGGCGCGCGCTATTAATTTTTATCGATACAATAAGGCTTAACATCTTCTGTTGTTTTGTTAATAGATTTGCAGGGAATTTTCCAATATCTAGAAGTGTGTGTCCGTCAAATGAAGGTCATGCGAAGTCCCGAACCATCAATATTTTGAAAAACATAAGGTATATTATTTGATGACCTTATATCTCAGTTCTCACATGTTACGCATTTACATCGATATGCGAAGTCACATAAGCATCTTGGCGAAAGTTTGCTGACCCATAGAACAAACACACTTTATCCCACATCTTAGAAGTCGACACCTTGAACCACAAGCTCAGTCCTGAAGAAGGAATGCTCTACACCACCCATGCTAATACCATCCATACTCCTGTACCATGGTTCCTGTGCAAGATTGTGGGTCAAGATATCTGCCACTGTGTTGAATTAACCATAGTTGATGCAAAAACTCGATCAATGCAACTTGAACATCAGTCTACAGAAATACGTGGAGGACCAAGGTATTTTCCTTAATAGATTTAAATTTACGTTTAGTAAATGTTTTTTCTTTCATTTTGTTAACAGGGGTTGATTACTCTAAGCATCCGGTACATGTGTATGATCCAAGGGCGTTGAACTTAAAGATCTTACCAAGATAAAGGCTCAGGATAGCAACAGTTTATGTTTTATTACGACTGCTGCCATAAAGAAGGCTTACAGGAAAGCCACTCTATGCATTCATCCGGATAAACTTCAACAACATGGTGCAAACATTCAGCAAAAGTATATTTGTGAAAAGGTTTTTGATCTTCTAAAAAAGAACAAGTAAAGAGAAATGTAACTATATATAAACTCGATTGATTCTTAAAATTGTTCAACTTCTGCATAGCGAGAAACAAGGCAACCTTCGTGCATTACCTTCAAGCTTACAATATGTATGTGTCCTGAAATGTTCTTCCCATATTCTATTATTTGTAAAGTTTACTTGGTCACTTGCTCATTTAATTTGTAAGATTAAAATTTTCCATTTTCAGATTCTTGGGTCTGAAACGTGCCTAAGGAAAGAAACTTGAGGTAAGAACATAGATAATAAAATGGATGCGGCATTATGAAGAAAAAACCTTCAATATTCTTATCAGCCGCATTTTGGAATGATGTAACATAACAACTTGAGGAATTGAAACAACGGGCTGAGGAATTGGTACATCGAGTTGACGAATTGTAACAGCATGATAAATTGCAACTGCAGGCTGAAGCTTTAAAATGGAAGGCTGATGAATTGAAATAAGGTGGTGATGCATTAGAAGAACGCTTAACATTTAATTTACTCTATGTATATTACCTCAAAGTGACTTGTACAAATCACCATTTGTTAAATATTTGCTCAGCCAACCAAACATCATACCTTTACCCAAAAAAAACCAAACATCATACTATAAAATTAATTATAACCAAGAAATCATTCTGATTAGTTTCTACTTTTGGTTAATTAGTTTCTTAAGTTCTAAATTTCCATTGTCAGTAGCAGGCCATCCTGTCAACCCATTTAAGCTTTAAAAAGGTTTATATAGTTTTATAGTTGAAAAGTCAAATAGTGTAAAAGAGGGGTGGATTAAACGAGTTGACATGTCAACTTAGATTGGTAAACAGGTCAACCCAACGTGTTTACACAAACACAACAACCATTAGAACTCAACGACAAATAATGTCTCAAAAAGACTTAACTCTTAAACTTAAAGGCTGATGCGGAAAAAACGGTCTAAGTCATTGGAACAATGGGCTGATGCTATGGGACTTCGATTATACCAAAACTTAGGGATTCTAATGACGAAACCGGCACTGAATCCTTACAAGTAAGAGATTATCATTAAATGTACCATTACAAGTATGTGTTTCCGCACTTTATAGGGAAAGTTTTATAAACCAAACCCGCCCGTCGGGTAAAAAAATTTGAAATTGTAATGACACGATATTAAGCAGACCAACCCGGACCTAACAAAACACTTTAATATTAAACGAACAGAAATACACCTACCCGGAAATAACTAAACAATTTAGATTCATTCAGCCAAATTGGACTTGACACTCGCAGTTATTAAGCCAAACTCACACACACCTCTTATCTAAACAAATTTCCGAATCGAACCTGCCCGTCGGGCGGGTTACGTAACTAGTATATATATATATATATATACAAAAACGTGCATAAAAACGTGACTAAAAACGTATATGATAATGTGTATACAACCGTGTATAAAACCATATATAAAAATGTGTGTATAAAAAGGTGCATAAAAACATTTAGAAGCGTATATAAAACGTGCATAAAAGCGTGTATAAAATCATGTATAAAAAAAATATATAAAAATGTGTATAAAAACGTGTGTACATAATAACATGTATAAAAATGTGAGTACAAAAATGAGTATCGTGTGCATAAACAGGTGTATAAAAACGTGTATAAATTTTAAAGATATTTAGAAAAGAAATTTTTATAAGAAAATCAAATTTTGAGTTAAGTATAAACGGTCCTTAATATAAAGGAATAACGTTGCAAACGTTCGTTGGCTAAACGGACTAACGTTGCCATATGATGTCGTTATGAACTAACGTTGCAACTAGACTTAACTAACAGAATTGGCTCTGTTATGGTCAAAGGAACAATCTGTTAAAATTGAACCCTAATTTCAAAAACCTTGAAGATGTTTCAACAACAGCTTACATCACAAACTTTCCAACCTCAATGGGCTCCAAAGATTTATGGAATCTTTGTGAAAAACATGGAACGGTGGCGGACGTTTACATTGCACGCAAACTCTCAAAAATCGGACGTCGTTTCGCTTTTGTTAGATTTTTGAAAGTTCAGAATCCTGAATCGTTAATCGTATCCCTCAACAAGGTTTGGATCGGTTCATACCACTTGTTCGCTGCCATGGCTAGATTCAATAGGAAACCTAATGGTACTCACATACCATCACAAAAAAACCCTAAAACCCACCAGAACTCAAACCCTAAGCCCAGCAATTTCTCATCTAATGCAAACCCTAACCTCTCCTATGCGTCGGCCCTTAATGGTAAGGAAAAAAGCCGTAAACTGATAAACAAATCCAACCGAGATAACCGTGTAGAGAAACCACATATAATTTGAGGCAAAACATCTTAGACGACTTCGTTTTTAGCAGGAAAGGTACTTTGAAGACAGAATTGCAACAAAAAGAACATACAAAGAGTGATAACACAGAAAATAGCTAATGAGTAGTCATATGGCGGACAGCTTTAGTGATTGTGCCAAAGTTTTAGGCATCATGAACACGAAATAAGAAATGGAATTCGTAAGTCGTACGTCGTCGAATTCGGTGGATCTTTTGATAGTGGGCTACTAGAGAAGGAATGAAGATTGTTTTGTTATGGACATCGCCAATAATATTGGTAATATAATTCTTAAGGATTTTGTAGACTGTAGAAGACCGTGTGGGATTTAGGAATTGAACTCGCTAGTGTGGTAGAATTTATATGTGTTTGAAGTATGGTTTCTGTGAAGGTTCTCCATGTTTTGGGCTATCTTCTAAGCATTTGGAATGAAACTACAAGGAAAAAGGGGTCAAATTTACTCGTGACAATTTGAAATGTTAAAAAGTAATTAATTCTCTGAACAACTAACGCGTTTCTATCCTTTTTGTCTTTTTATGATGCTTTTAATTAAATAACAATATAATTTAGTTTTATACATTGAATATGACATTCATCATTAGGGGTGAGCATACCGGACCGTCGACCGGACCGGACCGGAAGACCGGACCGAATCGGACCGACCAAAAACCCGATGATAACGCGTGTAGGACCGGACCGGACCGAAGACCGACCCGGACCGGACCGTACCATTTCGGTCCGGTCCTCGGTCCGCCGTTTTGGCTAGTTTCGGTCTCGGTCCGGTCCTTGGACCGTGCTCACCCCTATGTATTTATTATTTATGTCCCAATAACACTAATTTTAAAATATTAACGAGTGTTTACAAAATTTGAAAAAAATGTGATTCTTAAATATAGATAGATAGTAACCACTTGTTCAGTTCATCCGAGATCAAAAGTCTGGTTCTGTCAGTTAGGTATATTAATACCAAAAAAAGTTACTTTAGCTTTCTCAAAAAGTTCGTCTAAATTACTAAACTCATCATTTTGTTTCACATAGGTTACTAAACTAATGAAAACATGTACCATTTGGGGTACTCCAAGCTTTGCAATAAATATACTTTAAACAAATTGTACCTTGTATAAAACATGAACATTGTATGTTACTTAACTTACCTAAAAATATACGTCCAGGTTGCTCGGATTAACATTGAAATTATGGGGGTGTATGTTTATCAAAAGTTCAGTAACCTAAGTGAACAAAATGAAAGTTGAGTAACTTAGGCGAACTTTTTAGGAAAGTATAGTAACTTCTTTGTCTATTAACCCTGTTATATATATTTAGTTTTATTTATTTGGTTTTGACAATAGCCATTTTAAGCATGTAGTGTATGATGTTTACATGGGTACAAGCTCGCGATACATTTAAGCTAAAAATCTATGATTATATGTAAGAATTCTAAAAAGTACCATATTATTTTAAATAAATTTGAAATGTTAAGTAATTAATTCTCTAAACTGAGTCCCGCAGTAAACCCCACTGTTATCTTTGTGAAGGAACTTTACCTCTAAAGTTTAAATGAACTTTAAATGATTCTTATTCATTTTGAAAATACTATGATCAAACAAAAAATTCCCATGATGAATATGGAGTTTTTTGTTTAATCATAGTATTTTCAAAATTTATGATAGAACTTCTTTATGTCAAGAAAATAAATAATCTTCAAGAAAAAAATAGCATCTCTTTTTTCTTAATTTTTTAAGCAACTACACTTTAAATGCACGAGGTAAGCAACACCCACCTAACTACACCCTTGTTCTTAACGGGACTTGCATCCACAACTACGAGATTGAGAAGTACCTTAATCACACGCAAATACCGCTAGGTGAAAGACCCGTTGATCACGCCGTACATATTATTAGCATAGTACTACTGCTCGGAATTCAACATTATATTTGTACAAAAGATGTCGATACACTATGATGGTATATCGAAAGAATTTTTAGTTCCATATGCCATATGCTTCAGGAATCAGGTAATTTTATCTATCAACGAAGACTAGAGTTTAGAAATCTCTATCCCAAAAACGTAACTAAATGCTTCATACATTTAAAAAATAAACTTGCCTTCAGACGGTATAAACGTATACCAAAGAGTGCCGAAAAATGCCAACGAATTTATGGAGTTGTGTGTGTTGATGCATGCAATCTCGCTACATGAGTATACGAATGGTAGCAAGACCAACAGCTGATATGGAGATGAGCGTTCGTATGCAATACTTGATAACATCATACTTTGCTGCTTCTAGTTGGGCTCTTAATCCGTGAATTTCCTATGTTTGCATATAAAACACAAATTCAAATGTGAATGAGTGCTAACCATGATTACCAAACATGATTACCTATCTTTAGATAAACAAACAATCAGATATCAACTTACTCGGTCAAGCTTGTTTGTGAGGTTGGTGGTTTTGCATTCTGATTGGCAAGCTCGTCACGGATACGCCTGCATGTAAGATAAAACAATCATCTTCTGTCATTCATAATGACATTTAAATGAGTAACAAGAGGTCCAGATATCCTCATAACTGGGACCCAACAACATTATTATAAAAATCCAGTTCAGCATATAAACAGTAACAAGAGGTCCAGACATCCTCATAACTAGGGGTGTCAAATGGGTTGACCCGACCCGACCCGAACCCGACCAGAACCCGATAAGACCTTATAGGGTCGGGTTGATTCGGGTCTAACTTAGCTTAATGGGTTTATCGGGTCAACCCGATAAACCCGATAAGCTAATAGGGTCGGGTTAGGGTTTCAATTGGTTCGTTATCGGGTTATCGGGTTGACCCGATAAACCCGATAAGCTATAATGATCTATTAAAAGATCTATAATATATACAAGCCTTTCTAGTTTGTTTTGCATATCAGGCCAAATAACCAAAGATTTCCATGCTTTTTATCTTCTTATATATATAAATTTTGGATTGGTTATGCGACAGTAGATGATTTGTGGAACAAATTGAGCCAACCTTATATGTTTGCATAATGCCTACTGTTACCTGCAGTGACCTTGTCGATCTCATATCTATAAGATTGAGATAGATGGTATTAGATATCTAAACGGGAAACAAGTAGGGGTAGCAAGATGGGTGGGTTAGGCGGATTGGGTAATGGGTCAAAACAGATTTAGCTGAAACTACTTGCTTTTTAGTAGATTTCAAAATGGGCTGTGCAACGTGTTGACCCACAAACAAGTTATATAGATTTTAAAAAGAGTGAATTACATAAATCGTCCCTGTGGTTTGCCGGGTCCTACATTTTTAGTCCCTGTGGTTTTTTTTCATCGGGTTTGGTCCTTGTGGTTTTGATCCATTGCGGGTTTGGTCCCTTGTGGTTTTGATCCATTGCGGGTTTGGTCCCTTGTGGTCAAACTGAGAAAATGTTGGTCAAGGGACCAAACCCGCAATGGGTCAAAACCATAAGGACCAAACCCGATGAAAAAAAAACCACAAGGACCAAAAATGTAGGATCTGGCAAACCACGGGGACGATTTATGTAATTCACTCTTTTAAAAATAAAAATATTATTAACTCATTAGCCATGATAATGAGATCAATATCTATAAAAAATTGTGGGTTCAAGCCTCACCAACAAATAGATTGTGGGTTCAAGGGGTTAAAATCGCTACTTCGCAACATCTGATGAATATGAATATTGAGAAGACAAACCTTAGTTCACTTCGCATTTTGTCTATATCAGTTCGTAGTTTTTCAGTCATCCACGGTCTTGCTACATCGAGATATGGTGCTCTGCAGTTTCGTGTGAAATGGTATTATATAAGTTGGCGTAGTTATAGAATTTGAACGAACATATAGTCTTATTCTAGAATAGATCATTGTGCCACTATAAACATCTAAAATGATAAGCCATTAACAGAATAACAGATGATAATCTTAGATATCTTGCTTGAATCGTGTTGAGTTCACTTTCTGTATAAAGAATTTCGACCCTTTATGTGCCTGGGCATCACGAAATCTTTAAGGGGATAATTCAAGAAGAACACTTTGATTGTAGGCACAAGAGATCAAAGCAAGAACAGAGAGGAATTGTATTTTTTTCGTATGTTAGATGAGACCGGATATGTTTGTTATATAACAAACAGTTTGACAGTTAAGGCGTTAAGTCGGTTAAAGTTGGTCAATTCCCAACAGTCACGACTCTTCACCAACAGACATGTTTGTTGGGTTTTGGCGGGAAAATAAGGTAATTTCCTTAATACCGATTCATGAAAATCCGTTTAGGTTTTGGGGCGCTGCCCCAAACCCTGCGGGGGGCTCTGCCCCCTTGACCCCTGCCCGCTGACCTGGCAGCGGGACCCCAACAAGGGGCTCTGCCCCTTGACCTCGCAAAGGGGCGCGGCCCCCTTGACCCCCGCATCTTTGTCATGGTCGAGTTCATATTAGCTCAACGAGTGTGCACTCCACACTTCCCTAACTCGTATCCGATCCGAATATGAAATCTCATCGGTCTCTAGTAAATCGCAATTACCTAAAATAGTTGATGACACTAAAATCACCAACAAGACCATCCCTTATTTTGTCTGTATCTGATACAGAGTAATATAGAGACATTTAACAAACAGCCAAATCTATCTTACAAATATCTGGCACAATGTTTTAATCATCATTGCTGTTTAGCTTATTTCTGTCTCCTCCTTGTTTATTCCTCATTATTGAAGGGTCTATAAACAGACGAGGGGGGGTAGTTCAAAGCTATGGACCGGGTGTGATATCGACCACATCTTATTTTGCAAGCGTCACTAATCTCCAATAGCACCTTTATAATAAAATAGATAAAAAAACTACTGAATACCCACATTTACATGAATCAAATATGACTCCAATAAACAGAAGATAAGAAAAGTGGCCTAGTAGATAACGTGGAAATAAAACAATGTCCAAAACTTCCCAACGTTATATTTTCTACACTAGGCAGAACTGAAAATAACGTGAAAATATTGTCTCCACATTTTTAATCTATACTATGGTAATATAGGTAATATATGTTAAAAACCTGCCTTAACGGAATAGCAACGAAGATTAAAATTACATCGTGCCCATAACTTATTTAAATTGGAATAAAAAGAGATGGAAAAGCAAGATGCATGAAAAATATTTCAGCACTAACAGAAACATATAGCTTCAGACACAAAAACTTTCTAGGAAGCTTGTAATCTTTGCTCAATCAAAAAATTAGAGAGTAAAGAGGTCAAGGAAGACGCAAGGAGGTGATTTTCAGAACAAGGTAGGACCGAAATGCAATGACTCGTCAACAGGAAGATGAAGGTAGGACCGTGGACTGTAATCTTTTTTCAATCAAGATATTAAAGAGACAATGGTAGTTTTAGCATCATCGTCTGTATATGTTCAATGATAAAAGAATAGCAAATGATTAGTTACAGATGATCATTTGGGGCTGCAAACGAGTCTAGTATCTATTTGAGTTTAAACTTGACTCGATCTCATTTGAGTCGAACTTTATGAAGTTTGAATATATATATGAAGCTCAAGACATATAACAAGTCGAACTATAATCACAAGCATTTCACTTATAGAATGTTGTATGCCAATAAAGAAACACTAGAAATATGCACAAGTATTTGTCTTAAACTGTTTTGACTTTTGAATTTGTTTCATTAGTATATAATTTCTTTAAATCTTGCGGTCCACTAAATTGCTCGTTGGAGCACTATCCTTGATTTCTATAACATGATTTGGTTTACTTAATTATTGTTTTACTTATAAAACCTATGAAGTCACTCAGCATTGTTTGTTGACGTTTTAGCATATTTTATCTCAGGTCTTTCAGGTATTTTGCTCGGAAGGAAACCATACGGATATGCAGTGGCGGAGCCAGGATCTTGGCATATAGGGGGCAAAAAAAATTTCTCTGAAAACAGCTTCAAAAACCGCAGCGTTTTAGCAATTTTTTAGCAGCTTTTAGCAATTTCTTAGCATCTTTTAGTAGTTTTTCAATAGCTTTTTTATATTTAAGCAACCTTATCGGGGGCAATTTGAGATTTAAGATGGGGGCAAGCTAAAAATTAGGCCATAAAAATACAATTTTTGCACTAAAAAAATCGCCAGTTTATCGAGGGCAACGACCCCCCCTACCTATTACATGGCTCCGCCCCTGCGGATATGTACTTTAGAGAGTTTACATTTTATTACATTCAATGAAACTTAATTTTTTTGAAAACATTATGTGTTGTTAAAATTGTTGACTTCTCTTATTTCACATTGGATGAAAACTTCTATGTTATGTTTGAACATTTGTGGTATTTTAAAACTCTTGGACCTATTTTGATGTTTTTGATGTATTGAATGTACAAATTTATTTTAAAACGTCTCATTTTGAGGTCGTTTTCTATGATTTGTACCTTGTGTCATGAAGTCTCACCCCTGGTTATCTTTTTGTTGTTGTCCGATTTTGAGAGTGTGACACTTATTTTGAAACTTTTTGGCTTACATAACATAAGTTTAAAATGACATAATAAACCAAACTAGTATATGAATTTTTTTTTAAATAAATCACAACAAAATTGTTTTAAAGGGGTTTGAGTGTTAACAAGTAATTAGATAATTAACAAGTAATTAGATAAGAGTATATGAGGATTTAACAAGTCATTATTATGCGCATAATATAAAAAACTTTACATAGTTTGTTTTTTAACAAATAAAAATATATATCTACAATTTTTAGAAAAAAACCCGATGTATGCACGGATTTTATAACTAGTAGATAGATAACCATTATGTGATTTCGAGAAAAAGAATGGTTAGCAAGTGAATAGTTTCGGGGGGAAATAATAAAATAAAAAAGCCTCATCTAAATTTGGGTCGGTACTCATCCTCCTAAGACCATGTTTATTCATGATCTCAACCAACCGGTTGGGGGTAGAAAGTACGTAAACTATTAATATTATATTACAAACACACAAAAGAAAGAAAAAAGTGTTCACATTTCACTTGGCAAACTAGATTGGTAACCTTCAATCTGTCACATGGCAACCAATGCATGGCTAATTGTCTTTTTTTTCTTTTTTCTTTTTCATACTTATTATTTTATATTATATGTTAGGTTGGATTGTTAATAAATAGTAAAAATTTATAAATTGGTTGTATGTATTGATTGTGTAGATGAAATAAAGAGAAAATAATATTTTAATAAAAAATTAGGTTGAGCGATGTTGTGAATAACATAGTCTAATCAACAACCGTCACCAACACATATTCATTCATTCATTCATATTTATCCATCTACAGTCAGTTACTTTTTCATATTCTCATCTTTTCTGTTTGTTTTATAATCATTCATACATTCATTCAATCGGTACCTAATATTCAAAATTAGGGTTTGATTCATTTTTATTGGATTAATAAAGTTGTTTATTGTTTTTCTCTTCTACCAGTTAGTTAGTTTTTGTCTTCCCAGATAAACAAATATATCCATCAAAATTTCATACAATCAAACATATATCTATTATCCTATGACGGATCATTTTATTCATGCTTCACTTTAGCTTTACTATTTAAGGTTGCACTAATCATATATATAATGTATGATTATTCTCCCTTAAGATAAGTAATATCTGGTAATTTAGCATAACTTGGTGTTTCCCTCAGTTAAGTTCTATAATGGCTTAAGTTTCCAGAATTGCACCTAACAGGTTATTATTAGACTGATAGTAATGGGACCAAACCATTTGGCTGGTCTTGCCATTTAAGAAGCGTCCTCCTCCCTACAGAGACCAAACCGAACGCGTCCCCGCTCAAAATGCATATGTTTGGTCTGTCAGGCGACCGAAATATTGAAAGTGCTTGTGTGTGCTATTTTTTTTAAAAAAAATTTTGTGACCTTAGTTTTCGTTGTGTATGCGGTCTTCTTAGTATGAGCATTTGGTCATGTGTGTGGTCTAAGAGAGAGAAGCTGAGTAGGCGATGATGTGACGGGGTTGTTTTGGTCACCTTTGTGGTCTTGCTACTACTAGTCTGAGTTGATTTATAAATGATCTATAACCAGTGGGATATGATGGAATATATGTTTAGTTTTTCGAGTAAGTTTCAAAATTGGTTGTCAAAAAGTTTTTCGCGTTAGTATGTGTATTGCGAATCTAAGAATAACATATATGACCATCATTGGATGATTCCTTTTATTTGCGGTTCTAAGTCGTGGTGTCGGTATACATAGTTTTTTCTGTTTTAGGCTGTTTCCTGTAACATTAAAATGCAAGTTAAACCATCAAACGTGGTAATACTTGTGTTCTTAAATTTTGTGGATTTATTATACGCTTAGAAAAACATTATATAGGTAGACACTAGATAATTTTGGAAATTAAGTGTATATGGAGGTAATATGGTTTTGTCATTTGTGTAACTATTTCTCGGTTTGCTTGCTCTAATACACA
Source organism: Tanacetum coccineum (assembly GCA_026074375.1). Lineage (NCBI taxonomy): Eukaryota > Viridiplantae > Streptophyta > Magnoliopsida > Asterales > Asteraceae > Tanacetum > Tanacetum coccineum. The sequence continues at coordinate 12,984 of BQNB010058570.1, read as the reverse complement.
CACACCTTAAATCACTGCAAGGACCTACTAAGTTGTAATAAGTTGTAAATTCTTGCAGCCTTTTGATGGAAGTTATACCATTTTATAAGGTAGCCCTTGTATAGGTTTGATGCGGGTGTAGTTGGTTTTTCTTCCTACTAAGTTGGGTTGGCTACATGTAGATTAGATCTATAGGAGATATATATTATATGAGTTTATGAAAATGTACATGGAGTTAGCGAGATCAGTTATAGCTTGTGGGTCACCGCAAAAGCCCTTTTTTGTTAGTTCTTAAAGAGCTTCTCGGTTGGGTTTGCCTCTATTAAGTTTTGATCTATTGAGCTGGCTTGTTAGCTTTGTAAGTTCAAAATCTTACTTAGATGTCACAAGCGTAATCATCAAGCAGGGCCTTTTATGTTTTATAGACAAAAATCATCTACGATTAAGCAATTTCTTAAGCAAATTTGTTTACAGACGTGAAATAAAAATAAAAATGTATGATTATTCTCGACTGATGAGTAATATATGGTAAGATAGCATAATTTGGTGTTTCACTCTGTTTAAGTTCTAGAACGGCTTAGGTTTTCCAGAATTGCACCCAACATTTGGAAAGAAAATATCAGTTCAACAACATAGGCATGCAACATTGACAACTCTTTAGTATAAAATTAGTTGGAGTAGGGACTAATCTCATAATCTTTACAATATATAGGCTTATAAATCTTTATACTTCTTATTTATTGGATTTCTCAACTGACTTGTCGTTTTGAGCTTTCTGAATTAGTGGTCACATGTTCGCTGTAAACTTGTAAACTTATCAAACTTTAGGCACTTCAAGATTAATATAAATGATTTCCCAAATCTGGATGTGAAGCACGGAGTCCCAAAATCTATTGCAAATAAACTTTCGCCGAGTGTGATGAAGAAAGATGCTCATAATTATATTTTTTGGCAATCAACAGGTACATTCAAGCTTTTATGATCTACACTGACTAATACAAATATGTCAACGAAATCCTCAGTTGCCTACCAAAAGGATTCAAGAGATAATTGGAAGCTATTTTTGGGGAATGCCAATTTCTTTTTTGTCTTGTTTAGAGACAAGTTACCAGCGTGAGTTTAACAGATCACTGGACTATGGCTCCTTAGGTGTGAATAATATTAAGGAGCTCCTTGATCAGATGCGCGGCAAGGGCATGGTGTTGTTCTCTGAAGAGCCAGAAAGCAAGAAGACATATGTGATGTGTGCTCGTACGGTAAAAAGCAGACAGAAAAACTTGAAGCTTATTGTTCATGAATTACTTGATGAGAATGGTGGTGAAATCCCGCTCATTGATTTTGAGGATTCATACAAGGATAAGTATGAGGTGAAATTGGAATATCATTACTTTGGTTTGAAGGATTTTGATAATCTTTGTAAAGTCTTGAATCTGGTGGTGGTGGAAGCAGCAAACTCCCCAGGAGAGAAGGTGAAAAAGGCGGGCAAGATCAATTCAAGAAAAAGGAAGAAATGAATGAAAAGATAGAGGGTTGCCGGATATATGAAGAAGATGATGATATTTTACTTTCTCTTTGTCTAAAAGTATTTATGTTGGATCGTTTCAGGAGCATGCTTCATTATACTTCCATGTCAAAGTTATCTGTTTATGTTTTCAAACCTTGTTTCAGACTCCTCGGTTTGTTGGTTATTATCTCCTGATTGACTTTATGGTGACTTATTTTCTGGTACTAGGATATACTACTGCGCTTAGTTGAGGTCAAATAAATAATTTTATAGCTCTCAAAGTGAGGCAATATTTTCTAAATTTTTACAAGGAGTTGATTTTCTTAGTTTTTTTTTAAAGCAATAATTTTTTGAACTCCATAACTTCAAATTACAAACATTTTTTATATCACAAATCGCTCTTTTAAATAAAAATCACAATCACTTATGACCATTTGTTCATTTAGACCTACCGGTCATTGCTCTCCCTTGAACCTAATATGTTTTTGTTCTTGGTTAGGGTGGTGTAATGGTAGTGTTCACAACCTGTACGTTAGCGTCACCACGTCCCTCTTATCATCATCTCTACATGATATTTACCATTGTAATGAGTACCACATTCTTTACCATTTATCTATACCACAATTAAACGCACGCATATACCTCACAACACATTTAAACACGCCTCGCGTACACATAATGTTTCAGCTCATTCGGTGTAGGCCACCGATTTCCTTCTTTTTTGCTCGAATGGATATTCTTCGACTATCCCAGTGGTGATTCAAGCGTGGCCCAATCCACTTAGTACAACTGTCTTGTATCAAAATAATGTATTGTGCTCTATAAAATTGACTGCTCATATTTACCCTTGCCACAATCACAAAATGCTTGAGTTTTACATTTCTAAATGAACGCATTTGAATAGTATAAGCGTAACTGACATTTGCTACATTTTGTCAGCTCCAAAGGATGTTTTAATTCACAAAAAGAAGGTAAAGAAGCTACACTCCTGTCAACACGAGACCATACAGGAACCAATCATACGGCATACATATCTGTCACGCACATATGCGGGAACCGCCACACGTATCATGTTAGACCTACATTTCAGGATCACCATATATAATTGGCTTAAACAAGACTTCTCAAAGCCTTTTAAATATCTAAAAACAAATAGCTCCACACCCGTTATATGCACGACGAGATCCACATGATGTGATATGATGATATCTGAATAGTGTATGACATTATCAAAAAACCCCATAGAAAGATAAGATGATTAATAGAAGCCAAAGCAAATACAACACTACTAACTATGTTAAGTTTAATCTTGTTCGAGTAAAGACACAAGCATGTGCATTTTACATTTGAACAAAAGAGGCAAAGAAAATGAAAAAGGCCTGCTAATTCTCTCATGAATCTCAGTGGCTATGCGGCAGTATTATGCGCTGTAATGAGCCCCCTTCCTCAGATGCCCTTACGATTACATGTTACAACGGAAAAAATAAGTGGCACTTTAGTGCCCTTCGAATTCCTACATATACTCGTTTGTAGCCAGAAGAAAGAAGGATGCCATTTGCTCCTCAATCAGTAGGTTTTGATATCCTAACCTGATTGTGGTTCCAGGCGGCACCACCTTCTTGCACCTCTAGCGAGACACTATTTTCCCAAATAAACACATGAGGATCATAAAAAATTTCTAGCGGTCGGTCATCCATTCGATTTTGGACCGCCTTGACAGCAACCACTCTTGCTGCATTAGCTGCGCGGTTAGCTGCAGTCACTGCTCTGTTCACCCTCTCATCCATGTCAGCTACAACAACTACTTTCTCAGCTATACGCCTTGCTTCCTGGAAAAACAAACCATTCTCATTTAACTGTTTTGCTTTGGGAGAATAGAGAAGCGTGTGTTAATGGGTCCCAGTGAGAACTGTTATTACCTGGACCTGACTGCTTTAAGGACTTTGGCATGAGAAATGGTAGTAGATGATGATCCAGCTTGTGAGGTATCTTGAGAAGCGGAAATAGTGAGAACCCCGTTATCCCAGTAACCCGATTGAGTGTCTCCGTTTCTAAAAGTATACATACCACCAAGCACCCTCGTACCGATGTCCGTTTGCAAAACGGTAGACACCAAAACCGTGTAAAATATTCTCCAACATATGTGTCCCCATTTCTGCACCATCACATAAGCTCAAATTATATACAAACGTAAATAGCAGGATATCTAAGCATCAAATACTTATTATTGGAACTACAAATACTTATTATTGGAATTACAAGTCATATTAGCTAAATATTTTGTTTTAAAACGCAAATCCATACATCCTCTTAGAAATTAGTTATCTAATAATTGCTTTTGCTCGTTTGCAGAATCCTACTCGAGATCTGACAGTTTCAACAGATTCAACAATAAAGGAAGGGATCAGTTTTCCCCGAGAGGAGATTATACTTCTAAAGAATCTTGGGGTGGTGGAAACCCTAAGACTCCGAGTTCATCCAAAAGTTATGAATTCAATAGAAACTTGTCAAAGTTATGAAAATCCAGTCCAGCATATAAAAGGTAACAAGAGGTCCAGACATCTTCATAAGTGATCATGGTATAGGCCACAAGCATATATTGACTCAAAAATGAGATTTTTAATCTATACTATGGTAATATAGGTAATACATTGTTGATACAAAAAGTGTGCCGGGTGTTGTTATGGATCTGGATCATTTGTTGGGTCGGGCCAACAAAAGGCTTGTGGACTAGATCTTGTATCAAACCTGGTAGATAATGAGATTCCCTGTAAAACAAGAGTAAACCGTTAGCCTTACCGTGGGGAAGGACCCCACGATTAAGCTCCGGCGTGAGAGTAAGTACACATGTTGTCATGAAGAAAACAAGTGGTGTGTATTGTGTACTAGTGATAAAGTTTTACCTTTATTTATGTCATATTACCGATCTATTTATATAGACTAGTGTTTTCCTAGTTTAAGCATTGTAATTCGTTAGTAGCCAGAGTAGGACCCTTGTCGGGAAAAGATCCGTTGTAATCGTGATTGCGAACGTAGATCACCTTCCGCGGTAATTGGACAATCCACAAGGGATCGGCAAAAGTATTCCTGTGGGAGATGATCTGCGTGCGTCTTGTTAGAGGTGAACAAAAAAACGGTTTTAAAAACCGGAACCGGTTTGAAACCGGAAAACCGAACCGGTCAACACCGGTATAGGACCGAAACCGGTTTTCGGTTTGAGCCAAACCGCGTATGGAACCGGTTTGGGGTTTTCTTGATTCGCCCACGGTTTTACCACCGTTTGATCAAACCGTTTTAAAAACCGGTTTCCCAAACCGTTTCACCCGAACCGGGTCCGGAGCCTACAACAACATAAAAATTTTTAAATTTTGAATCTTCAGCTTTTAACACGTGGGGGGACCCGTTTTCTGACTTTCTTAGCTGTAATGTTTGTTATTTACCTCTTTGAATGATTATAAATTCATGTATTGTGTTGTAGTTCAAATCACACAACTTACAATACAATCCTAAGCAAAAAAAAAAACTATCCAAAGCAAAACCAAATTTCCTTAAATGGCAAGTGAATCCGCATCCGCCTCAACTGCCACCGGTGTTGGTTCAACAAGTGCACCGACAATTCGTGAAATCATAGCAACCAATCGAAACCCTCAGATTTGGAAAGACTTCAACCTTTGCATAATGACCGACAACTCGCAAAAAGCTCAATGCAAGCATTGCTTTCATTTCTTATCGGTCGGTTCCAACATGACGTTGAGGAATCATATAAGTCACCTGCATTGTGGAAGCAAAGAAGGCAACAGCCGAACCCAGAATCCGAAGCGGGCAAACGTCTATATGCTCGAGAAGGAGTGTTTTCAGGTACATCCAGATTATCTTCTGAACAATTCGCGTTTTAGGTGATTCAACGATCGTTAACCAGATCAACCACTTTGACCACGTGAGCAAAACAACGAGGTGTTCTAGACACTTATGGCAACCAAGAACACTCCATGAAGTCGCTCTACTCTAAACATGAAAGCAATGAAACTATGTTTGGCCGGCTAAACAAAAATAATTGATAGTGTTTGGTTAACAAAATGCTTGTGTCAACCTAACAACGGATGTAAGGCCGCTTACCTCATGGGGTGCCCGGATCTTACACGTGTGTTACCTCACATTGGATTGAACCCGATACTTGGCAAATGATGAAGCGGGTCTTTTCATTCGTAGAAGTTTATCCGTCTCCTCACACGGGTGGAGCCTTGTTTAAAATGTTGACAAAAGTCCTTACCAATTTTAACTTGGAAGATAAAGTTACGTCAATTACATTGGATAATGCTAGCAAACAACACAATCAGCTATGGATAAACTAAAATTAAAAAAATACAGCCACAATTGGGGTAGTTTTTTTATCATAGTCGTTGTGTTGCACACATCATTAACTTGGTTGTGCAAGCTGGTTTAGAGTCCCCGCGATTGATGCAAAAGAAGTCATTTAAGATAATTTAAAAGATCTTTTCAAATCAAGTGCAAACACCCGACAACGCTATGTTAAAATTTGTAAAGATGCAGAGAACCTTTGTTACGACCAAATTGGGACGTTCCAAACACGATGATACTTCCAAGTATTCATAAAGTTCCTAAGTGGTTTGAAACAACAAAATACTTGGTGTAGTTTTCATGATGTTTTGCCCAATAAGAATAGGTGATATCATTTTCAGCTGAAAAAAGAGTTATAATTCATCTTTAACCCAATTACTTTGAAGGTGTTTAAACACTTACTGCCATACAGAAAATTTTATCGGGGTTTTACTACCCAACATCTCCATAGGTTACTTCAACAGATTTTCTTTATGAGTACGGTATTAAGTCGAATAATGAACTTTAGAGGGGTATATGTCAAGTATATATAAAACCAATGAAAGAAACAACTTATGAAGTATTATTCAACACATGCCACCGATAATTACTTGTGCAGCCGGCTTTAAAGTCCATGTTTAATGTCAACGGAGGAAGCTTTCATTATTCGAGTCGATAAGAACGGATTTAGGAGTTTTTTGATGATACTTTTTTGCATCTAAGTCAAAAAGTTATTTTAAAGAATCTTTGGAAGTTTTGTAGAATCTTTAGATATGCAAAATATGGTAACCCAAACTCAAACATCTCAAACTAGTGGTGGGGCTTAACTTTCCATCGAAGGCGAGTGGTGGTAATAAGTATAAGCCGTATTGCTAAACGTTTAAAAGCACATACAAAAAAAAAGGCAAGTACTGATCCTAATTAATGTCTAGCGATATGAGAATTTGGTCAATTCGGATTTTATGTCACACATCTACATCCCAAAGAGTTTAGCAAGTTTTGATGTCTTAAGGTTTTTTGGAATAAAATGAAATAATGTTTCCCTTCATCTCGCCATGGCCAGGATATAATAAGTGTACAAGCTTCCTTCGGTAAGCATCTGAATCAGCATTTTTAACAAGAGTGGAAGTGGTGTTAGTCAATCCGAAAAACAAGATCACACTCGACGTCTTTAGAGGATGTGCAATGTGTTTTTGAATGAACACTTGGACGCTAACGAGTCGTAAGCAAGGTACAAATGCCCTCTTGGAAATACCCTTGTCCTTTGAAAGAAGATGTCTTATGATGACGAGGTGAAGACAAAATGAAGCATTCCACTATCCGATGAAGAAATTACACTAGATGCTAGATAGCAGCGAAGGCGTAGACTTTGAGAGACCACGGTATGATTATATGAATGAGCACGAAGAACCGAAGAAGATTACTAATTTTTGATTTAGTATGTTTTATTTTTAATTCGCTTGCAATAATGTTGTTGATGTGCATTTTTAAATTTCCTTGCAAGGCTGCATTGTGTTGTATTTTCCTGTTCCAAATATTCTCGTTTCCTGAAGTCTTAGTGGTTATTCTTTACTTTACTATTAAATAAAGTTGAAGTTTATTTCGTTTATAGCGTACAAAACCACGAAAAACGAAAAAAAAACAAACCGGTCAAAACCGGTTTGGGTGGTTAACCGGTCAAGAACCGGTTCGATAAAAACTGCACCCTAAACCAGTTTTGGTTTCTTCCAAACCGGTTTTGACTGGTTCGTTGGCCGAAACAGGTTCGTGTTTGACTAAAACTGAACCGAACTGGTTAACCGGTTTGCGCACGTCTACGTCTTGTAGGTTCCGGAGATCCTTAGTTTGCTACTGGGCTTGCTCCCAGATCGTTGTACTTAGCCTTTGTCTTGTTAAGTCGGGGCCCAAATGTGTATAGTACTGTCCAGGCCCAATGGGCCTGTGATACGTACTATACGTCATCAAGTCTCCCCAGTCTAGTACTTTTATTGCATGCAGCTTTGATGTTGCGTGCGGTAAATGTTACTAGACTAAGGTTCCATTGTTGCTCCCATCGAAGGATTCTTCTCCGCGACTTTTCCTTAGTCTTGGTAGGTAAGACCTATGAGACGTGTTTCATTCTTGACCTTTTTTCTTCTGACTGATTTGACCGTTTAGTCAGCTTTATCCTTCTGTCATCATTATCTTTTTACTTTCAATCCTAATCGTCCTCTCAGAGTGCATAGGACACGTGTATTGATCCTGCGCAATTTGAATTAAATATACCGAGGGTATAAATACTCGTTTTAGTTTTCATTGTTTTCTTTTTCTCTTCTTCCACCATTTTCGCCATTGTTAAACTTTCTTCAAGCTTTATACCTGTCCTTGTGATAATCTTGTTGAAGAAACATTAGATCTTCTAGGTAAGCTTTTCATCCTTTAATTACTTACTTTTCTAAAAATGAGTACTATCATGGAGATAAAGTCTGTATTGAACCAAAAAACTCTTGATGTTTTCTGCTGCAAGTCCCACATCCCTGAATGTGTTCATCCTGAGTTACCTAACCTTAACCAGACCATTTATGAGGCTCCTGCTGGCAAGATTGGTGTTTACACCAGATTTTTTAAATTTGCCAACTTCTGTCTCCCTCTTTCCGCCTTTCTTGTGGAAATACTTAGGTACTTCCGTATCAATCTGTCGCAGCTTTCAATTATTGATGCTGCCAAAATTTCTCATTTTGAAATTTGTGTCGTGTTTGTAGGATTGAGCCAACGGTTGGGCTCTTCCGCTGCTTCTATGTAAATTCTAAAAGTGGGGGTTGGATGTCGTTTAGCAAACGTTCAAATAATGCTCCTGTATGTTACACCAAACCCATAGATTCTCTTAAGGGTTGGAATGACTGATTCTTCTGGGTTGACGCCTTTGCTTGCCCGGTCTCCTTTCCTTGGAATACGGATAAGTCTGTCCTTAAAGATCCCCGCCCCAAGCCAACCGAATTCAACGCGGGTGATTGTGACATTTTAGTTGCGCACCGAGCCCCCTTTCAAAAATTTCCGGAATGTTTTCTTTGCCTGGTTGGGTTAAGTCGCAACTATGAACTAGATAAAGATACATATCCCACTTTTCTTTACGCGGGCAGAGAGGGTGGGTGTTTATTGTTTATTTATTGCTTGTTCTGCATTGTTGGCCTCGTTTTTAACTATTTGCTTTTTATGCAGTTATGGATTTGTTTGCATTTATCCATGTTGTGAATCTGACCAAGGTGAAGGTTGGTGAAAGAGAACGTTTTGACAATGAGGCCCCGCTGTTGGAGTTCACCGCAAGACGCATAGTTCCGCTCTTGCCAGTCGCCCTGGCCTGTTCCGAGGGTGAACTGACTGCTAGTGTTGACAAATTATTTGAGGAAGGTGAGAGTGCGGAAAAGGGAGATTCCGCTAAGGGTGGTGATCAGGGTGCGGAGATTGAACCCACCACCTATGATGCTGAAGTTGTTGTTTCAAAGAAACCTAAGGGTAGGAGGCTTAAGAGGCAAGCTATTGGGGATGCTATTGAGCCCAACCATCCTCCCAAGAAGTTGAGGGAGGATCACGATGTTATTAGCGGTGCTACCACTGGTGGTAAATCCGCTGCGTCCCTTCAGAGTCTGCTTGATAGCAGTCGTTTACCTGCTGAGATTGGGGTAGTTGCCGTACCTACTATCTCGTTCGTTACTTCATCCGTGACCCTTTCGCCAGAGCGTGAAGGTGGTGATCATATGGATTCGATTATCGGGCCTAATCTCCGTACTACCGGTGCTTCTGGAAGGTTTGTTATTCTTTCAGATTCTTCTCATCATTCTAGTACAAACGCTTCTCAGGCTGAGGTTAATTCTCTTAATAGGTCTTCCGCACCTCCGGTAGTGATTGTGGCTGTTGTTGTTTTCGTTCCTACCCCTAAAACAGTTGCTAAGGTCGTACCGCAGACCCATCCTTCTTTGTTCCATGACTCTGCTTCTACAGGCATGGTAGGTCCAAATATTGCAGGTACTTCTCAACTTGTTAAGAAGGAGCCTTCCGTAGATTCGGGGGAGTTAAATGCGGAAAGCCAAAATTTTCTTCCGCAATGGATTATACGCAGTGATTTTCTCTTGGATAATAATACGGTTTCCCACAAGTTTATCGATTATTTGGCTCCTCCTGCATTGTTTGCCCAAATCCGCAACATGGACTATGAGCAGTTGTTTACTAAGTTCAACGTTAGAACTGCCCGCCAAGCTTGTCTGAGTACGAAACTCATGATACGGACTGAGTATGGGCTCGGTGAAAGAACCAGGTTGGAGGCTGAGTTTGATAAGAAGGTTAATTCCTTGAAGGCGAAGGATGATGAGATTGAGAGCTTGAAAGCTCAATTGCTGCTCAAGGGAGCTGAGGCTGCGGAGGCCCTCCGTCTCTGTGCGCAAGTTGAAAGCACTGAGTAGGCGCATGCTCATGAGATGAATGCCCTTTAGAGAGAAAACATTGCCCTGGAGAAGGAGAAGCCATTATTGCTGGAAAAGTTACTAAGCTCCAATCCCTGGCTTCCGACAAGGAACACAAGCTTGCGGATTCAAATAATGCTATTGCTTCCTTTCAGTCTGAGAAGAGTGGCCTTGTGAATCAGGTATGTATTTTGAGATTTAAATGCTTTACATCTTTCCCATTTCCTTGTCCTTATCCGTTTACATTCTTACTCTTGCATGTACATGCTTTGGAAGCCACATGCTCCGACCTTCGTGGTCAAGTTTCATGATATGAGCGTTTAAAAGAACAATTTGAGGAGATCCAGGATGCTCAGGCAAAAGTTCTTGATGATAGGGTAACCAAGCTAAATGATGACTTTGTAGAGACTTGTCTTCACTTGGAAGAGAAGTTTTATCCCCATCTCCTTACTACTATATCTGATCGTAGGTGGCTATTGACTCATGTCATGAAGCTTGCAATTGTCAAATGTCTGAACTCTCCTAAGTACCTTACTACTCTTGAGGGTGCCATCAGCCGTGCCATCGAGAAGGGTATGCTAGATGGGCTTGCGGCGGGCATTGATCACGGAAAAGCAGGCAGAAGCTTAGGGGATGTTGTTGCTTTTAATCCATCTGCAGAAGCGGATTTTACCTCTACTCTGCAGCAGTTCCGCAATGTGGATTTCTCTTTACTTGTTGAACTAAGTTCCCATAAAGATGCAAGTATTGAAGCTGTAATAAATATTCTCCACCTGGAAGGTCCTTTTGCTGATGCGACTGGTATGACTGACTTACAGCCTGACGTTGACCAACTGATGGTTCCTATCCACCGCCTAGAGGATCAAGTTGTTCTTGGCTCTACTTCTTTGTCATTCGCCCTGAGTGTTTCAGATACCCGAGTTAAGAAGATCAGGGAGAACATTGCAGAGCAAAGGTCGGCTCTTCTTGGTGTCTTTGTTGAACCTCTTTCTGCGGAGTTCTTGACAGGTGGCGTAAGTCATTCCCTTTCGGATGCCATTGCTACTACTACGGCCTTGTCAACCACCTTTGCTTCCACCAGTTTAATTTCGCCTCTCTTAGTGGATGATTATGAAGCCATAGGCACGGATGGTCAGGGAATGTCTCATGGAGATATTGCTTCCGTCATTGCTGTTGATTTTAAGAGAGAGGACCTGAAGGACACGCCGGAGCGTGCCTTCGCTAATTAGGCCTGCTTTCCGCTACAACATGTCGCGGTCATCTGTGGCCTTTTTGTTGAGGTCTTTTGTACTTGAACAAATTTGTAATATTTTAACCATTAGTAATGGCTTTATCTTTTGTGCCACGGTCGTATGTGACCCTTTAATGTTTTAGTTTGTGTTTGAACAAATGTGTTATGTTAAACATCGGAATGCTTTATTGAAATATTGCCATCTTTTTAATTCCATATTGATACGTTTATTATGATAGTCTTTTGATGTGCGGTCGTCATAGGACTTCTACACGAGAAGTTTTACAACTCCCTAGGCAGTGTACATAATCGTTGTAGTGTAGTATGGGCAAGACTCGGGGTTGTTTATCGTTCACTCGAGGAATAGGTTGGGAAGGCTTGATCACGGTCTAATATAATTCTAAGGGTTGAGGGAAGATTCTTTTTGTATTTTTGTATTTTATGAAAACGGGTAAAATCATATAATTGAGAGAGTGGTTTGGTTTTAGCTATTAAACTAAATAATAATCTAAACTAATGGTGATAACAATAAGATAAAAGATTATGTCTATTTAATCATGTATTACTCCTTAGATTGCTTCTCCTAGTGTTGTTACCTTGTCACACTTTTGATGATCTATGTAATTATTTCCTAAAGCATGAACGAATTACACGAACTCGCCATCTATTTAGTATGCCGCTAGAGCAACGCACATGCAAGGTAGTATGAAGACTATTACACGGCCCCTAGGAGTTTACTAAGTGCATGTGAAATACATTAAAAGTGGATCAACCATATTAAGGGGCAAGGTAGTATGAAGACTGTTACACGATGGTATCCTTTCTACACAATTACGTTTCCCTAAACATATCAACAGCGATGCAGACAAAAAGCTGGTTTTCTAAGACCTAACATGCACATCCATCACAAGAAGCAACATCACTAAGATCTACATTCTAGGTTTCATACAATCATAAATAAACACAATAATAGGTTTAGCCAAGCATGTTAAGAATAAAGCAACAGCAATAAATCACACAACACATAGACATATTGAATGATTAAGTAAACCTTACTTGATTAAAAAATAAATTAGAAGAGGTACAATAGGGTTTTTTAGCCCTAAAATCGTCTCTTACAGCTGCTAAACGAACTAGGGTTCGTACCCTCTTTTTATTCTAAAGTTACACATACAAAGCCCTAAATTCGGGTTTGTATATATAAGAAAATCGACTCGACGGCGTCGTGTTTTAATCATGATGCAGTCATAAAATAAATCTTCTAGACCTGCGTTTGAGTCGGTGCGGGCTGACGCCATCTTGAAATATGTGACGCCGTCACTTGATGAGTTATGATGGCGTCGTGTATGGCTTGTGACGCCGTCTCCAGGCTCTGTGAGCACAAATCTTTAAAAGTCTTGGTGTTGGTTTGTAATCTCGTCCGTTTCTTCTCTAAATGAGCCCAAATCACGTGTAATTCATCCAAATGTCTTCCACATGAGAAACACCTGAAAAGG
>BQNB010058569.1:26854-37710 GCA_026074375.1 Tanacetum coccineum | reverse complement strand
ATGGCGTACCTACGTCAATTATCTCTAATAGAGACAGTCTTGTTTACATCAAGATTTTGGAAATCACTGCAAGAAGCGATGGGAACCCAACTAGATATGAGCACCGCTTACCACCCAGAGACAGATGGTCAAAAAGAGAGAACTATTCAGACGCTAGAGGACATGTTGCGAGCGTGCGTAATTGATTTTGGTAGTAGCTGGGATCGACACTTACCATTGGTCGAATTCTCCTACAATAACAGTTATCATGCGAGCATCAAGGCTGCGCCATTTGAAGCTTTATATGGGCGAAAGTGTAGATCGCCAGTTTGCTAGAGTGAAGTTGGAGATAGCCAACTCACTGGCCCAGAATTGGTCCGAGAGACAACAGAAATGATTGTTCAAATCAAGAACCGATTGCTAACTGCCAGAAGCCGTCAGAAAAGTTATGCGGATGTCAGACGCAAACCGATGGAATTTCAAGTGGGTGATATGGTCATGTTAAAGGTATCGCCTTGGAAGGGCGTAATTCGCTTTGGGAAACGTGGTAAGTTGAGTCCACGGTACATTGGGCCATTCAAAATCATAGAAAGAATTGGTCCCGTGGCATACAAGCTGGAGCTTCCTGATAAACTCCATGGAATTCATAGCACCTTCCATGTTTCGAATCTCAAGAAATGCCTGGCGGATGAAAACTTGGTTATCCCACTTGAAGAGATCCAACTTGACGACAAATTGCACTTTATTGAAGAACCAGTAGAAATCATGGACCGCGAAGTGAAGCAGCTCAAGCAAAGTCGAATTCCCATTGTCAAAGTCCGATGGATGGATTCCAGACGAGAAGGTCCAGAATTATTGGAGAGGAAGATTTCTTCAAAGAAATTACCCTTATCTTTTCTCGAGTAAATAGGAGACAAGATTGAGATCGTAGCACCGCGGACGGTGCTCCTTAAGGAGGGGAGGATTTTTTGTTAAACTTCTGTATTTAGTCACTATTACTCGAGCTTTATTTCTATTTATTTTAAGTGAGTTATATTTTACGTTTACCGATTTAGTAAGAATTTTCCGTTTCTTTGCTTTGTTGAGCCGTAATTGAAATCTATTCCGTCTTTGAATCTATAGTGATTTATAATATCATAATTTCCGATGATTATAATTTTCCTCATTTTCATTTTCCGTTGTGTTTCGCGTTTACGAAAATTTCTTGCTAAAACTCGCGTTTCTACCTTAAAACTTTACCTTTATTTAATTAACCTTACACCATACTTTAATTAAACTTATAACTAAAAATCAAAAAAAAATATACATTTTACACAAACCAAGGCCCTATGGCCGGTTGGCTAGCACCACACACAAACCCATTCTCTTTTCTATAAACCTAATCATACTTCTCTATTTTCCATACATGCATTCTTGTGAAATTAAACCATTCATTTCAAAAACCTCTCCTCCCTTCTTCCCTTGTTTGCTGCCGATTTTAGCCTCACCACCACCACCATCATACAAAATTTTCCTACTCCTTTTATCCATTATAACACCATCCTAAAGCCTCTTGCAAAGTTTGGTGCAATTTCTTGAAGATTTGAAGAAGTTAGGGCTTGTTTCTTGAGGTTTTCTTGAGGGTTTTGATTGGGGTTTTGTTGGAAGAGTATTAACAACATTAGAGAAGGATTAGAAGCTTGTTAATCTTGTGTTCCTTGGTTCGAATCAGCCCACACAAGAGAAGAGTGCTTGGTGTTTGATTCACTAGCCTTAATCTTTCTTTTTGTAAGCCCTAATCTTTCTTTTATTAGTCTTACCTTTTTATTTCTTGTTTTCTTTAATTTTAATCCATGAAAATGGATGTTTAAGTTCTGAATATATATGTGATTATGTTCTTGAGAGTGTTTTCATTTAGTTATGGCATTGGGTTAGGTCTTAGATGAAGTAAAATGATGTTTACAAAGGTTTTAAGTTGAAATAATGGGACTGTTTTGAAAACAGTAGCAAAACGTGTGATTATCTAAAAATATTTGGCCTGGAGACTATGATTAAATTACATGACTGGAAAGATACATGTCTTAGCATCATAGGATAGTTGGATGCTCAACCAACTCCTTAGGATGAGTGAGTTATGGCCAAAACAAGAAAATAGGTCAAATCTGGACATATGATTAGAATACGAGTTAAACTCCAAATGTTTGCCATAAAATAATAGATCTTAAGGATTGGGTCAGTGGTAGACATCATAAGGAAACCATAACCTTTGACCTCACCTTCATTGTATTTTTTTTTTTTTTCAATCTGGGGGGTTTTTGGGCGTTTTAATGAACTTTTTAGTAAAAAGTGGTAAATATTTGAAACTTCTCTGTTTTGGAACCCAGGGGTAAAATGGTCTTTTCAAGAGTTACGAAACTTTGTAAATTATGAGACTTACATTTCTGGAAACTAGACACAAATAGCTTTCCAGGGGTAAAAGCCTCATATATAGAACATTTGTGAGCTAGGAGATATGAGTCCATGAAGTCAAGTTAAAATCAGAAATCAAGTTTTTACGTCTAGTCTAAAAACTTAAAAACGTATAGTACACCGTGATAAAATAAAAGTTAGAAGCCGAAACTTAGTAGATGTTCATTTGCTTTTATTGGAACCAGGTCACAAGTCATTTTGGGATTAAAAAGGACTTGGGGAAGTTCTAGTGAAATGCCATGCTTTATCTTGGATAACATTCATGATCACATCGCTTACTTTCTTAAGTATTGTATACATTTCTCGATACTAAACCGCGTCACGTATTTTAGAGGTGCCTAGGAGTACTTCCGCTATTTCAAAGACTCATAGTATTTGATCTAATTGTTTCTTAACGGTGAGTTATGCCTCGCCTTTTAACTTTTAAACTGTATTTATAAAACCTGCGAGGGAAGATACTTGTCCTTGTTTTTATAACACTGAGCACAAGAATACTTTTTTGGTACTGTGTACCCGAATGGAGATAATTGCATTAATTAGCTTTGCCAAAAAGACCCCACATCATGAAACTGTTAATTATCCTATAGGGGTAAGCGCTAGTACAATTAAATAGATCTATTGGGGTTTGAAAGCCACTGTCCGGGGGTTATGTATCGAATCCTTTGAGCCATCCAGTCAACGATCATTTGTATTTAGACGTTAGGTATAGGCAATAATTCTAGTTATGGGAACATGATTACATAAAGATATGTGTTAACGTTCAGGGCTTTAGTGTCTTGTGCTTATTGCAATTGAAATATTGATTAATGGCTTGTTCGGACAACAAGTCACACGGTATGAAAGCAAAACTTGTGTTCTCTTTTATACTATTACAAAACTATATGGATTCACTCAAATCATGTTTTGTTGACTTTTTAAGCATGTTTATCTCAGGTAATCAAGGGTGATGGATGCTGTGTGCGAGGAGTCTGCGCTAAAGTTTTAAAGAACTTGTATTTTGTTCCATTTTATCAAACTAATCATCCATGATTTGGAAAAACTGATGTTATGAATTTTTGGTAACGATCCTGTGGGACGCATGCTTAATTACTCTGAAACTTCTTTAAATGGAACAATGTTTTTAAACGCCTCTTTTTGAGTCGTTTTCTATATCTTTATGCAATTGTACTATGAATTAACACCCAATGTTGTATATTCCGCTGCGTGAAAATTGGGGGTGTTAAATACTCAAAATCGGTCAATCATCCGTATACGACATAACAAAACACCTTATGAGTTATTACGTGGCAGAAAGCCGAATGTTGAATATTTTCATGTGTTTGGTTCATTGTGTTATCCAACAAATGACTGAGACGATCTTGGAAAAATGAAACCAAAAGCAGACATTGGGATTTTTATTGGTTATTTGGAAACATCAAGAGGGCTTCGAATCTATAATAGGGAACGCCCACTTTTAAAAAAAGATTATGAAAACCTAAATGTCAAGTTAGACTGAGTCCACCGCTATGGCTTCTGAACACGATTGTTTAGAACCCGAGCTTCAATGATTCATAAATCATAATTCATCAGCAGAAGACATGAATACTCCATCAAAAGAAGATTTGGATAACTTGTTTGGTCCAATGTTTGAAGAATATTTGGAGAAGACATTTTCTGATACACCCATCAATTCCGCTGCACAACCGAATCAAATCCATGAAGACTCACCTTCTACATCTTTAATTATTGTTGACGAACATGAGTCTCTGCCCATTAATGACTACATTGATTATTGAAAGACAACTATCCAATCTCTTTTAACTAGAGCCTGATGAGTTCATCAAGATGAATTTTGTTCATTCTAATGGGCAAATGCACAATTTGTTTCATATAATTTCTCAAGTTGTGAGGAAATTAAGTCATCTACAAGCTTCTAGAGCCTCAAATGTGCAGCAATTTTCCAACAGAAGTCAACCCTCAATACACATTTAGACAAAGATCATTCTATAGACCAGTTATGGGACCATCCAACCTGTCATGATCGCCACGGCTACACAATAGATTCTGAGTATGCTTTATGTTGCATAACCTTCAGCACTATTGAACCAAGGATTATCAAAGAAAGCTATGGAGGACCAAGTTGGATTGAGTCCATCAAGATGAGCTGAAATCAATTTGAGAGACTTAGGTTAAGGAACTTGTTCACGACAAGAAGAAAGAATGTTATTGCTCTCAAATGGCTCTGGAAGAACAAGTGTGATGCTGAGAATATTGTAGTTCAGAACCATAAATCGTCTTGAGGCTAAAGATACAAAAGGAAGAAGGCATTGATTTTAGTGTCATTTTGCTCATGTTGCCTCGAATTGAAGCTGTTCGGATGTTTATTGCTTATGCTGCTCATAAGAATATCACAATCTTTCAATCATGGAAGTCAAATAGCTTTTCTCAATGGTCCTTTGATTGAGAAGTCTATGTCAGCAACCGGTAAGGGTTTAATTATCCAGAATTTCCAGATCACGTCTCAGGTTGAAAAAAGCTCTATACGTTCTTAAGACAAGCACTCGTGCTGGTATGACAAATTGTCTTCTTTTTTAACTTGAACATAGCGTTTCACTATAGGTACTATTGACACGTATTTGTTCACACGACGTCAAGGGGGAGACATATTACTTGTTCAAGTATATGTTGACGACATTATTTTTGGTTCAACAAATCCAGATTTTTCAAAACGTTTTGCAAACCTAATGAAAAATAATTTTGAAATGTCGATGATGGGTGAACTAAAGTTCTTTCTTTTATTATTGGACTTCAAGTTCATCAATCTCCCTGTGCATATTCATAAGTATCTATACGCAATTGAAAATGTTAAAGAACTGGTCTGATGAATGTGTCTCAATTGAGTCACTATAGCATGAGAGGTGGATGTTGATTTACAAGGCACTCCTACTCCCCAATCAAACGATTATCGTCGTATGATAGGAGGGCTTTTGTACCTAACAGACAGTCATCCAGACATGGTTTTGTTCTTTTGTATTGTGCTCGTTATCGAGCACGTTCATACGGTCAAACACTCAAGAGGTTTAAACCGGATATTTTTCAGGTACTGAGAAGTCCTTATAACATGGGGGCCTATGGGGGTGGCGTAGCGAAGATTTCAGAATTTAAAACTATGCATATTTAGATGCGGACCACAACAGGGATGTAAAGCATGATTGTAAAAGGACATCAGGAGGATTGCAATTTCTGGTGGAAAACTCGTGAGTTGGAGTTCCACAGAAACTAGATTGTTATGCGATGGTCTATCATGCTAAGTCTGAATATGTTTCCTTGTCTGCCATGTGTGAACAATTTATTTGGATGCCGAAATCAATGCTTGTCTATGATACAAGTATAATTCGGATTCCATGTATGTGATTCCAAGTGATGTCATTTGTTAGGATAAATCTTCTTGTGACTTAATTTTCTGCAACAGTAATAAAGGATGGTTTAGTACTGTTCAGCTGTAAAGTTAGTACTGCCTAAGGAAACTTAATATGCCAAGTGAAGAAGTTTTGTATGTAATTGGTAAAGCTTTATGATTGAGATAAGAATGCGTGGAGAGCATTTCGGGATGTTTAGTTTTGAATTGTAACTGTTCCTAATAGATAGGCAGATATATGTGTAAAGGGCTCCTTGTATTTCTATAAAAGGAGATCCCTAGAGTAGTGATAGTTAGAACTTTAAGAGATACACTTAGAGAGAATTTGTAATAGCTTCAAGGTTGTGTAACCCCAGTACTTAGAGAGTACTCGTATTATTTATAATATTGGAGCAGTGATTTTAGTGTTTATTGTTTGTGAGTGATCGTTACTGTTTCATTCATACACTTCTCTAGAGTATCAAAGTGTAGTTTCCGCATACACTTTGGTATATTCACAAAGTCTCAATCTTTGTTATTTTGGATTCTTCCAAGGTAACAAACTCTTTATATTCTAAAGAACCGATCAAGGCGTGGGATCAACAAGTGGTATCAGAGCCTGTGCTTTGAGATACTTTGATCTAGGGAAAATGGAGTTAGAAAATTCTCAAAACAATTCGTTGGCAAAGCTTCCCATACTCAAACTAGGAGAGTATGAGATGTGGGAAATAAGAGATATCAAGCAGTACTTTAGATCCAATATATTGCTTTATGGGAGGTGATAGATATGGGAATTTCATGGGTACCTATTCCTATTAATAGTCACCAGATCAGGTCAACTGTATTAAAGATGACTGTGCCTTCAACTACTGAAGAAAAGATCTGTAAGAAAAATGATGTCAAAGCAAGAAGTCTTCTTCTCATGGCTCTTCCAAATGAACATCAGCTTACCTTTAACCAGTATGCTGATGCTCAATCTATGTTTATTGCTATTAAAGCTCGCTTTGGAGGAAATGATGCTACAAAGAAGACACAAAAGGCATTATTGAAGCAGCAGTATGAAAACTTCAATGCTACAAGCTCAGAATCTTTGGATTCTATCTTTAACAGGCTTCAAAAGCTTGTTAGTAGATTGGCAATTCTTGGTGTAGATACGTCTCCAGAGGATTTAAATGTGAAGTTTTTGAGAAGCTTACCTTCAGAATGGGATACGCATGTTGTGGTTTGGATGAACAAACCCGATTTTGAAACTATGGGTTTGGATGATTTGTACAACAATTTTAAAATTGTTGAACAAAAGGTTAAGAGAACTGTTGCTGTTAATAATGATGACAAAAACTTGGCATTCCTAACCACTACCAGTCCTAGCAGTACCAACTCTATTAATACTGCTAACACTGGAGTTAGTACTGGCAACTCCAAAGTTAATACTGCTAGTGCTGAAACTAGTACTGCTAGTTTTAGTGATGCCACAGCTTATGCCTTTTTGTCTTCTCAACCACAAGGATCTCAACTTGTTCATGAAGATCTCGAGCAAATTCATGATGATGATTTAGAAGAGATGGATCTAAAGTGGAATATGGCATTGTTGAGTATGAGGGCAAGGAAGTTCTATCAGAGAACTGGAAGGAAGATTGTTATTGATGGAAGTAGTACTGCTGGATATGACAAATCCAAAGTAGAATGTTTCAACTGTCACAAAATGGGACATTTTGCTAGAGAATGTAGAGTTCCAAGAAGCAAAGACAACAGAAATTGGAACCAAGGAAACTCATCAAAAGCAGTAAGGATTGAAGATGCCTCTGAAAAGGCAATGTGTGCTATTGATGGTGGTGGTTTTGATTGGAGTGATATGGCAGAGGATGAAGTTCAAGCAAACATGGCTCTCATGGCATTCACTGACTCTGAGGTATCAAATGATAAAACTTGTTCTAAAACTTGTTTGCAAAATTATGAAGCACTTAAAAAACAGTATGATGATTTACTAGTTAAATTAGATGATACTGCTTTTAAAGCATCTACCTATAAAAGAGGTCTGTCAATTTTAGAAGCACAAGTTGTTAAATATAAAGAATCTGAAGTTTTGTTTTCTGAAGAGATTGCTTTGTTGAAAAGAAGTGTAGGTCATAAGGATTATCTAATGGGATTAGTTAAGACTGAACTTGAAAAAGTTAAGGAAGAAAAAGAAGGGTTTGAATTTAAGCTAGCAAAGTTTGAAAAATCATCTAAAGACTTAGATGCTTTATTAGCAAGTCAGGTAACTGACAAGAGCAAAAGGGGATTTGGTTACACTGCTGTCCCCTCACCTCATCCCTTAATTCTCAACAGACCAACACCTTTAGATCTGTCTTATTCAGGTCTTGAGGAATTCCAACATCCTGAGATAAATGGGTATGGTCCTAGAAATTCAGGTTTAAAGGCAACTAATGTTTGTGATAGAGAGTCAAATAATTCTAAGGAGAATACTGATGACTCTTTAACACAACAACCCAAGTCTGTTAATGTATCTAGCTCTGTTGTGTCTCCACTTAAGGTAGACAAAGATTGGAGAGAAAAGATTTTCCATCCTGCTAATCATGTTAGGGTAGAAGAACCTAAAAAGGCTAGAGAGAATAATGATGCCCCAATAATTGAAGATTGGGTGTCAGATGATGAGGAAGAAGTTGAGTCTATTCCCAAGGAAGAAAAGAAAGCTAATGTACCTATTGCTACTAAGAAAGAGTCAGTAAAACCTGTAAGTCCAAGTAGAAGGTCAATTAGGTATGCTGAGATGTATAGGTCACAGAGACCTAGGGGGAATCAAAGAAGTTGGAATGGTCAGAAATCTCATCAATTAGGAGTTAACTTTGTTTTTAATAACAAGGCATGCTTTATTTGTGGTAATTTTGATCATTTTCAGTATAATTGTCCTAATGCTTATAATACTGCTCCAACAGTTTCTTGTGCTAGGCCAAAGACTCATTTTCAAAATCAAGCACAAAGGCCCTTTTACAAGAATACAGCATTAACAAAGAGGTCTAATATTCAAAATATTAATACTGCTAAACAAGTTTTTAATACTGTTAGGCCAAATGTTAATACTGTCAGGGCAAGGGGTTTTAATGCTGTTAAGCCCTCAGCATGTTGGGTGTGGAGACCTATCAAACCCAATGGTGCATCATTAACCTTTAACAAATATAATTATATTGATGCACGAGGCAGATCCAAGTCAGTAATGGCTTGGGTCCCCAAAAGTAACTAACTTCATAAGTTTTTGTGTGCAGAGCAACTACCAATTGAATGAAAAAGGATTTGTGGATAGTGGATGCTCAAGGCACATGTCTGGAAACATTGCTCACCTCTCAGATTTCAAAGAATTTGATGGAGGATTTGTTACTTTTGGTGGAGGAGCAAATGGAGGAAGAATCACTGGTAAAGGTACTATCAAAACAGATAAACTTGATTTTGAAGATGTATACTTTGTCAAAGAGTTGAAGTTTAACCTTTTTAGTGTCTCACAAATGTGTGACAAAAAGAACTATGTTCTTTTTACTGATTCTGAATGTCTTGTTTTGTCTCCAAATTTTACTGATGAAAGTCAAGTACTACTTAAAATTCCTAGACAGAACAATATGTACAGTTTTGATATGAAAAACATAGTTCCCAAAGATGGTTTAACTTGTCTAGTTGCAAAGGCTACATCTGAGGAATCAATGTTATGGCATAGGAGGCTTGGTCATGTCAATTTCAAAAATATCAATAAACTTGTAAAAGATAATCTTGTAAGAGATTTGCCTTTAAAAAGGTTTGAGAATGACCAAACTTGTGTTGCCTGTCTTAAAGGCAAGCAACATAGAGCCTCTTGTAAGACCAAAGCCTTTAGTCCCTCTACTAAGCCATTATTTATGCTACATATGGATCTATTTGGTCCAACTTTTGTGAGTAGTTTAATGCATAAAAAATACTGCTTGGTAGTTACTGATGATTTTAGTAGGTTTTCATGGGTTTTCTTTTTAAGAACTAAGGATGAAACTAGTGAGATCCTTAAAAACTTTATCAAGGAAATAGAAAATCTAGTGGATAAGAAGGTTAAAATTATCAGAAGTGACAATGGGACTGAATTTAAAAACCATGTGATGGATGAGTTCTGTAGAGAAAAAGGTATAAAGAGAGAATACAGTGTAGCAAGGACACCTCAACAAAATGGTGTAGCTGAAAGAAAGAATAGGACTCTTATTGAGGCTGCTAGAACTATGTTAGCAGATTCTAAGTTACCTACAACATTTTGGGCAGAAGCAGTTTCTACTGCTTGCTATGTACAAAATAGGGTCTTAGTTGTCAAGCCTCATAATAAGACTCCTTATGAACTCTTTAGGGGTATTAAACCAGCTATAGGATTTATGAAGCCATTTGGATGTCATGTTACAATTCTTAATACCTTAGATAAGTTGGGCAAGTTTGATGGCAAAAGTGATGAAGGTTTCTTTGTTGGGTATTCTTTAAGTAGCAAAGCTTTTAGGGTATACAACATTAGAACTAGGAAAGTACAGGAAAACTTGCATGTTGGGTTTCTAGAGAATAAACCTATGTTGGAGGGAAATGGTCCCAAGTGGCTGTTTGATCTTGATTCTCTAACCCAAACTATGAATTATGTGCCAGTAGTTGCAGGGACTTTTTCTAATGTTTCTACAGGTATGCAAGAAGGTTCTGAGTCTAACATATCTTCTCAAAAAGATCAAGATTGTATTTTCATGCCAATCTGGAAGGATGCTTCATACTTTGAAGATATTATACCTCAATCTGTGGATGATGTACAATTACAAGGTCAAGGTGGAGCTGCCAAACTGCTATGAGAAAAATTAATAAATTAATGAAAAATATTAATTTTTAATTTTATCCAAACTGCTACGACCAAACTGCTATGAATATTATAATCAAAATACTCAAACCGCTATCAATTAAGAAAAATTCAAAATAGCAGTTTGAATATTTTAATAATAAATAAAATCTTCATCAAACCGCTACCTCATAGCGGTTTGCCTGCATACATTAAAATATTCAATAATAATCAAAA
>BQNB010058569.1:0-26252 GCA_026074375.1 Tanacetum coccineum | reverse complement strand
GGCTTATTATTTTGGCTTATATTTAGCTTATTCTGTTTTGGCTTATTTCGAGCTTATAGCTATACATTTTGCATATTAGGCTTATTAGTTTATTTGGTTTGAGCTTTTTTGAGCCTCGGCTTATTGGGTTTTGCTTATTTTGTTTTGGCTCATGTCGGGCTTATGGATTTAAAGGATTTGGACTCAAGTTTTAATTCGGGCTTTGAAATGGTTTTAGGTTTTTGTAAAGGATATGGATTTTTAACTAAAGGGCTAAGTATTAAAACCTTAATGGGTTGTGAGGCCCAATGACTAGTAAATGGACTAATGGACTCAAGTAAGATTTAAAATGGCTATGTTTGACTTAACAAGTGATAATGGACTAACATCAGGCTTTCAGGAACATGGACGATTAAAGCGGATAAATTGGTTAATAAGTAGTGTCGAAAATAGAAAACGGTTAAATTGGTCAAACTTTAGTTAAGATTGAGAAATCACTTAGAAAATGTAGACTTTTGGCATTTTGTATGAATTTTTGGAAAGTTTAGGAAAGTATTGAAATATAAAGTTTGATAACCTTGGAAACCTTTTCAAATGAACGGGTCATGTCGAAATTTTATGAAAAATGTCACACTTAGAAAATAATGTGGAATAATTATTTTGTGTCGACTCAACTAGAGGACGAAAGATGACTTTTATAAACGTTAAGTGTTAAGGATTAAACGGTTGAACGTGAACGTACTAAGATGACGAGATTCGTAATTACCTGATTCCCGGGTCGTTTCCCCAACGATTTATGAAATTGAAACCACGTTCTTGTTTGGACAATGATTTGAATGGTAACGAAGATTGATTTGATTATCTATTTCTACAAGAAAAATAAAGCAAATAACACCAAACACAATTAAATCAACTAAATTTTTACTAAAAATGCAAACGGGAAATCCTAAAAACGCGTCTAAATTATCAACTAAGGCAAAATTAATCCTAAAAATGAAATTTTTGAATGTAAATCTTAAAAATGACAAAAGAAAATTTTCTAAAAAGGAATTATATTTTTTTGGCTTTTTAATAATTTTTTATGAATTAAAAACGAATTTAATCTATTTAAAATCCTAGAAAATAGCAAATTAATACCTAAAAATTCTAAAAATGATTTTCTAACTTAGAAAAGTCTAAAATATTATAAAACCCAGAAAACTATTTTTAACTACTTTTAATAATAAAATCCTATTTTATAAAACTAATTTAAAAAGTGAAAAATAAAACATTTAAGATCTAAAAAGATGTAAAAATGATTTTAATGAATGTAAAAACCTAAAAGTAAATTATTCTACAACTATAAAATATTTTTTTTATATTTTTTTCTAAAAAACTTTTTTATATTTTATTAATGGCTTTTTAATTTTATCAACTTCTAAAATTTAAGTTAAAAATAACAAATGATTATGAAAAATTCTAAGAAAAACAGGAAAAATGCTAAGAGTTATAAGTATCCTAAGAAAAATAAGCTGGCTAGCCCAGCTTATCAAATAAGCTCTAAAAAGCCACTAATAAGCCACAAAGTGGCTTGGGCTTATAAGGCCCAAAAAGTGGTCAAGTATTAAGTGGAAGAAAGAGCTCACGGATGAGCTATTGAAGCACAATGGTAAGAGTAAGGGTTTGTGTGCAGGAGGTCGTGGGTTCAAGTCCCACTCTCAACCTTTTTGCAATTTTTTTTATTTTTGAAAACTTATAAAAGAAAAGTTATAGAGGACACTTTTTTGAACTACTTTAATAAAATAACCATAAGCTCAAACTCAATTTTAAACACAAAATCAGTTTTAGTGGCGATGTCTTGATGGGATTGTCGAGACAGCCGGCTGTCATCAGCACGTCGCAGAGTTCTGTGTGTGATGGTGGGATGGCGGTGATGTAGACACTAAGTGCGTCGGCAGGTGTAATACCACGAGCTGTTCTCTCTGTCTAGTCTAGGCTCGCATGGCTAAACACATCTCCATGCGCATACAACTTCATTAACAGCTCTCCTACGCATTTTTCAAATCCAAAAGCTGTTTCTGAAAGCTTATAATATCTAGTAACTAAGTTTAATAAGCTAACTAATCTAATAACACTTTAAGTCCACTGAATTTAAGGATCTAAGCTGCAAACTCAGGAAATAACACTTTTAGCTCAAAAACCAATTAAGCTATAATCTTCAATAAGCAACAACAGAAGCTTATCTTTTGAAAACTTATCACTCTACTATTAAGCTAAAAATCCAAATCATAAAAACTAATCCTTCAAGTTTGAAATTTAAGAATGAGAATCAAAATCTTACTAGCTACTATTTTTGGTTTTTTTAGAATTCTTATGAAATTGAGAAACTAATTTACCCTAGATAACAAGCTAGAAATTGAAAGACCAGTTTTAAACTAACTTAACTAACATGTAAACTCTAAGCCTACTGAATTTTAAGGATTAAAAACTACTTTAGCTAACTTAAATTTGAACTAAGTAGACTGCAGTTTGAAACTGCACTACTCTATCTGATGCACAATCAAAATGGGTTATACCCAATTGCAGCTGACCTTAAGGGTCAAACTAGCTTTGTACACACCAAATGAGTGTGTACAAACATCAAATAAACAATATCCAAGCTTGAGAAAGCTTGGATCAAAAATCTCTTACTAGCTTAAATAGAAAATTTCCCCTGGTGCACAGACTTAAAAATTAAGCTTTAACTTGCTAAATTTTAAAATTCAATCTATGAAACTAACTTCATTACTGGTTTTAAGTGATTATGAAACTGATTTAAGCAATTAGCACAACTAAATTTGACTTTTAGAGGTCAAATATCACTAATCCAAACACTCCTTTAGAATTTTCAAAATCCATTTAAGCTTATAATATTGAAATCTATTGAACAAAGTTTGAATACCAGATAATAACTAACTTATAATCACCTTAATAAAGCTATAACAACAAACAAATAAGCCAGAATCTAACAGCTACTTATTATGCTAATATTTTTTTTATTTTTAATGATTTTTAAGACAAAACATGAAAATCTAAGATCTACACTACTAAACTCAAAAACAGATAATCAAACATATTCAATAAGCATGATAAGATGACAATAAGCACAAATAAGCAAGATTATAAGCAAAATAAGCAAATTATAAACTAGAAAATTAAGGCAGAAATAGAAATAGGAACTTACCAAAGCCTTAGCTAAACAAAGGCAATAAAAGGTTTAAATGAGCTGTCTATAAGCTCTAGCTTATCAATGATAAGCTAGTAAAGGTCCCATAAGCTCTTCCATTGTAAGCTTATCATCCAAAAGCTCAAAATCATTTAGCAAAGGTAATTAGCTGATTTTATTTGTTTAAGTAGATTAGATGATTTACTTGAGCTCAATTTGAGCTTAGAGACTCAAAGAGCTTGTATGAGCTTATTAGGACTTGTGTAACATTAGATAAGAACATTTGAGAGTAATAAAAGCTTTTAAGGTAAAACAGTTTATATAAAAACTAAGGATGCTTTCATTAATAATAAAACTGATTACAATAAGTTGAAATTGAGAGTACAATAAGCTGGAAAAGTAAAATTACATAAGCTAATTTTAAAAACTAAATATACATTTAAGCTAGAAATTAAAGGAAAAAGAAGAGAACATCATGTGTGTGAGTGTGAGGGGCTTTTTATAGCCTGCAAATGAAACTTCTAGGTCATAGCCACGCTCCTCAATCCCTTTGATCTTGTCCCTTGAATCTTCTCTCATCATTAGATCCTTCATTTGAGCCGTTGGATTGAATGAGTGATCACACGGATTGCCAACGTGGCATTTCGTGTGTCAGACTCATTGTGCTTCTTTTGCGAGTGATTTAGCACAAAATCCTAATGATTGGTGTGCTTCTTGTCAGTCCATGTGTCACTCCTTATGGGCTTCAACCAATCATATGCTTGTGTGACGTATAACTCTGCCAAGGTGTACTTTGGTACTTGAATTAAAAGGCCACGTCCTCAATTTGATTTTACCCTTTGATTGTGACGTGAGGTAAAATGAAGAAGATAAACAGTAACAACCACCTTTCCCGCGTGTTTCTTTTTATAAAAGGGGCGTTTGATTTTTCCTTTGACCCGGGTTTTTTTACTTGTTGACTTTGGGCTTATAAAAGATTGGGCCAGGGTAAGGTTAACAGGCTTGGTAAGGTTAACAGGTTTTGGATTTGGTTTTATAAGAAAGATAACGAGTGTTAACTTTTTATAATAGAAAGTTAACACCGTTAGGGCTTAGGGTTATTTTTGCAATTTAGTTTAACTCTAGGGGCTGTTTTGGGAATTTTTGGGATTTTTGTCTTTATATGGTTGACTTTGGTTGACCAAGGGTTGACCAATGTTTGACTTTGAAAGCATTCTCCCGGCTCTTGTACACTCTTTTCCGTTCCCGTGTCCGTGTTTGTCCGGTTTTGACCGTTTTCTTGTGATTTTTGCTATATCCGTACCTACACAATCACAAAGACAAAACAAGCAATATACAAGCATTTAAAGCACAATTTTATCTTTTTAGGGCCATTTTTGATATAAAACGGATATGTGTTTTCACACATATCAAAATTCCCCAAACTAAGCGATTGCGTGTCCTCACGCAATATCATATGCTTTAAAACCAAATACCTCAAAACTTCCCCAAACTAAATCTTTGAAAAGTAGCAAAGACTTTCGTGGAGAAAGTTTAGAAATCACAAGTTATAAAACACCCCATTTTCCATTTTATATATATATATATATATATATATATATATATATATATATATATGATTACTCAGAATATTTCGACTTTCATTATTTCTATAATTGTTAGGGATCATAGAACAAGATGCATTTCGATCCGAGAATGCCCCAAAAAGGATAAATTCATCGTCCCCGACTTTTCACTTATCCAACCAAGCTTAAAATGAAATCACAGCTAAATATCAGTTAAGATGCTAACACTACTCATATTTGCAAATTGTGAACTTTTCACTCCCGACAATTATTATATCTTAGGTGAATGTGCTATTTTGAATTTCAACCGTGGATCAACGTTTTGCAAAATTCTATGTTTCACGTTCCACCCGAGAATAATGAGTTTGAAGGCGAGATCATCCCATGTAGCGACTTTCGTCTCGGCACATCCCAACCTTGCGGCTAAGTGACCAGGCTTTTGACACCCCACAGAGACTAGTATCGGGACTCACGGACCTTAGGTTTCAAAAACTCTCAGGTTTCCCGAATATACATAGCTTATAAAATAGAATAGTCAAAGTTCAAAAGCATATTTGAATTTTAACAAAAAGAAATCTATTTATTAATTTAAACTTAATATTAACATTTATGCAATTGTAACCCTCGACCTTTTAGAAGGCTGCAACATCGGTTGTGAGCCGACAAGATGCAGCAAACTTTTATCAGTCTCGGATTTTTATTCTTACTATGGGCTTTCTTTAGAAGACTACCACATCGGTTGTGAGCCGGCAAGAGGTAGTAAACTTTTATCAGCCCACAGCCTTTATTAGATTTTTTTTATCATTTTTTTTAGAAAAGACTTCTTTTTGAAAAATTCAAGTATAAATTTGAACTAAGACTAAAATTTTTGCTATATATTACATAAAAATTGTTGATTTAAGTTTAATCTCCAAAAACAGCACGTATATTAATCTGATTAGGAGCTTATGGGAGAAAAAGCAACAAATTACATACATGAGCTCTTAAGATTTCCAACTAATCCTTGTTTAGCATCCCACTCATACTTAACTCTATCATTTTTCGTTCTTCGCGATAATCGCGAACGCTTAGCCTAAAAGTTAAGGAACAAGCTAGAGCCTCACACGCTCGATCGGGTCCGAAAAAAAAAAATAAAAAAATTTATTCTTATTCTACCCAGCAAGAAAGTCAAAATTGTGACAAAAACACTTATTTTATTTTTGAAAATTTTAAAATTTTTCATATTTTTGAAAATTTTGGTGGAAAAACAGGGTACGTGAGAACAACGGGTAATAGTAGGCAAGATCATATCGAAGATATACTACCCCATACTAAAATTAAACATTGTCCTCAATGTTTCCTAGCCTAAGACACTATCCAGAAACACAGAACATACAGCCATACTCTAGACAACAACACACGTAAAAGTACTCGCGCGATACTGGCATAACCTTCAAGCCTGAAGAAAGTATCACAAAAATCTCTAGCCGTTTATTAAGTGTGCTAAAAGATAAATGTTAGACGATAATAATCTTTAGGATATCGGATTTCCCCAAACTAATGGCAAGCAAAGGCTAGGAAGCTCGAGTGGACCGGGACAAAACACCGAACACGAGAGACTTCAGAAAATTTGGGTTCATCCTGCAAACAATCACAACAAACAACAAACACAAAGATCGGAAGAGTACAAGCCTCCTCACATCACAATAGAAATAAGAAAGAAAATAGAAAATGGATAAGCATGGGGTGCCTCCCACGAAGCGCTTTATTTTTGGTAACCGAGTCACATAGCTTGACTCGATCCCCGAATTCATTCGTCCTTAGAGAGAGTGTGGAGATCCTGGACTACCTTGGGTGGTAAGTCCCCTCCGAAGTAATGCTTCACACGATGACCATTCACCTTAAAGTTTGGACCATCGGGTTGAGATAACTCAATGGTTCCATATGGAAAAACTTTGGTGATGGTGAAAGGTCCTGACCAACGAGTTTTAAGCTTTCCGGAGAATATCTTAAGACGAGAGTTGAAGAGTAAAACTCGATCACCAACATTGAAAATGCGGTTTTTGATCTTTGAGTCGTGAAGCTTCTTCGTCCTCTCTTTATAAATCAAAGAATTCTCGTAAGCTTGATCACGAAGCTCATTAAGTTCATTAAGTTGAAGCTTACGGTGATCACCCGCGGTTTTAAGATCGAAATTAGCATGTTTCAAAGCCCAATATGCTTTATGCTCTAACTCAATCGGTAAATGGCAAGATTTTCCATAAACAAGCTTGTAAGGCGTACAACCAATTGGTGTCTTAAAAGCAGTACGAAATGCCCACAAAGCTTCATCTAATTTGTCAGACCATGAGGCATGGTTTTCTCCAACCGTCCTTTCTAGAATACATTTTAAACCTCGATTGGACACCTCCACTTGACCGCTTGTTTGAGGGTGATAAGCGGTAGCTAGACGATGTGTGACCCCATACTTAGACATTACTTTAGCAAACTGATCATTACAAAAATGGGTCCCACGATCGCTTATAATAGCTCTAGGTGTTCCGAATCGGGCAAAAAGGGATTTCAAAATTTTAACTACAACTCTAGCATCATTTGTGGGGAGCGCCTTTGCTTCAACCCATTTCGAAAGATAATCAACGGCTACGAGGATGTATTTATTTCCTCTTGAAGACGGAAATGGTCCCATGAAATCAATACCCCATACATCGAAGATTTCACAAACTTAGATAGCGTTTTGAGGCATCTCATCTCGTTGTGAAATTTTGCCTTGTCTTTGACACGTATCACAAGATTTGATCATTGTATGGGCATCTCGATATATGGTAGGCCAAAAGAAACCGGCATCAAATACTTTTCGAGCGGTGAGATTGGCACTATATTTGCCTCGTGGGTCCCTTTCATACAGAGCTATTAAGGATTTCAAAAGCTTCTTGCCCATGCACACACCGTCGAATGATTTGATCCGCACAAGTACGAAAAAGATAGGGATCGTCCCAGAAATAATGTTTAACATCCTTGAAAAACTTCCTCTTTTGTTGAGTTGACATTCCTTTGATGATAAAATTCCCCGCATGGTAATTTGCATAGTCCGCAAACCATGGGTACTTCACTAGAATAACCCAAGGAGTTTCTAAATGAAAATGTTTCATTATGTCTTTGTTTTCTAACCACATCCTTAATGAGTATTCTCAGTCTAGATAAATGAACTGCCGCAAGGTTCTCACTTATTATCTTTTATTAATCACGGAGGTGATATCAAATTCTTGTAGGAGAAGAACCCACCGGAGCAACCTCGGCTTAGCGTCTTGTTTGTTCATAAGGTACTTTAAAGCCGAGTGATCCGTATACACTATGCTTTTGGATAAGACAAGATATGGCCGAAATTTTTCAAAAGCATACACAACGGCAAGCATTTCCTTTTCCGTGGTAGTGTAATGAATTTGAGCTTAGTTATTGTCTTACTAGCATAATGTATAGGCTAAAAATGCTTCATCTTTCGTTGTCCTAAAACCGGACCAATCGCGAAATCACTTGCATCACACATGAGTTCGAAAGGTAGGTTCCAATCTGGGACAACTAAGATTGAGCTTTCGGACGCTTCTTATTTAAGAGTCCTGAAAACGCATCAATACAATCATTAGAAAACACAAACGGTGTTTTCCTTCTCAAGAAGTGAGTCCATTGGGTCTAGCAATACTTAGGAAAAGCTTGGAAAAATCGTCGACAAAAAAACCTGCATGACCTAAGAAACTCCTAACACCTTTAACGGTAGTCGGGTGAGGGAGCTTATCAATAACATCGACTTTAGCACGATCGACCTCAATTCTTGACTTTGAAATTTTATGCCCTAACACAATTTCTCTCGTACCATAAAGTGTCACTTCTCCCAATTAAGAACTAATTCGTGTCTTCACACCTTTTGCATCTTTTCAATTGGAGAGGCATGAAATCAAAACTATCCTAAAAAACCGAGAAATCATCCATAAACACTTCCATAGTCTTTTCGATCATATCATGGAATATGGCTATCATACACCGTTGAAAAGTACCAGGAGCATTACACAAGCCAACTGCATTTGACGGTAAGCGAAAGTTCCATACGGGCATGTGAAAGTAGTTTTCCCCTGGTCCTGGGGATCTATTGGTATTTGGAAATACCCTGAAAATCCATCTAGAAAACAATAAAACTCATTTCCTACTAATCTTTCAATCATTTGATCCATAAACGGCAATGGAAAATGATCTTTCGATCGCTTCCAATTTAAACTTTCTATAATAGATACAACTCTCCAACCGGTAACTAAACGTGTCGGAATTAATTCATTCTCTTCATTAGCAACAACGGTTATTCCTCCTTTCTTTGGAACATAATGCACTGGACTAACCCATGGGCTGTCAGAGATCGGGTAAATCATTTCGGCATCAAAAGTTATTAGGACCTCCTTTTTGATTACTTCGTGAATTTTTGGGTAGTAACCTCGTCCTTTTGACTTTGTAACCGTGGGTTTGGTAATCAACTCAAATCAAGAATAGTTGTGTATACAAAGAACGAGGTCGATACCCTTGATGTCGGTGATTTTCCAAGCAATGGCCCTTTTATGAGATTTGAGCACCTTTAAGAGAGCATATTTTTCATCATTTTTTAAACCTTTTGCAATAATTACTGGTAACTCGTCGTTTTCTTCCAAGAAAGCATATTCTAAGTGAGACGGTAAATCTTTTAACTTTAATTCAAGAGGCTCTTCAATTGAAGATTTTGCCTCAATCACTTCACTTTGTTTAAGGTCCATCCGGAAGGAAGTTTGAAAGGGGTCATTAATTTAACAATTTTTCGATCAAACAAATATCTTCCTCCCATCGCATCGCATTATCAACCTTCCCGGTGAAATCGAACCGACCTTAAGAATAAGCTTTTTTAAATTCTTCGCAAAATGAATTCGGAAGTAAACGGCTCAGACGTCGGGGTGGGATTGCCACCCAAAGAATTAGGAAATCCTAGAAATTCCGGAGCATATTCCTCACAAACTGCATCAATGATGTCAATTCGGTTTACCGACTTGTCATTTGTAGAGGAGTATCTCGTGGTTTGATCTAGATTAAAAGTGACGGCTTCGTTATCAACCCGAAGGGTTATTTCTTCTCCATAAACATCAATTAAAGCACGACCGGTCCTCAAAAAGGATCTCCCAAGTATGAGAGGTACTCGAGGATCGGCTTTGAAATCGACAACAACAAAGTCTGTAGGAAAATGAAATTTCCCAACTTTGACAAAAACGTACTCGCGAGTCTTAGGATAAATTAATTAATCGTCTGTTAACTCTAAAGTCATCCGGAGGTTGGGGGGGGTGGGTAAGAGTTCCGGCAGAGAAAGCTTTTTCCAAATAGAAAGAGGCATAAGATTTATGCTTGCGCCAAGATCGGCCAAGGCGTGACATACATCCATTCCGGCAGAGAAAGCTTTTTCCAAATAGAAAGAGGCATAAGATTTATGCTTGCGCCAAGATCGGCCAAGGCGTGACATACATCCATTCCTGGGAAATTACATGGAATAAGAAACTTGCCGGGATCTCCAAGCTTTTCGGGAAGCTTTTTGAGGAGCATTGCCGAGCAATTCTCGTTCAACGGTATCTTAGCTAACTCAAGCAACTTTTCCTTATTCATGAGCAAACTCTTAATCGTAGGAGCAAATCTTGGCATCAAAAGTAAAGCATCCGCGAAACTAATGTCGAAGCGCAAATCTTGAAAGATTTGGAAGATCTTCTCCATTTGATTCGAAGCTTTGTCACAGAACTTTTGATCTCATCACGTCGTGAAGGATATATAGAATATTTTGGCTTAGGTAAACTTTTATTTTTTTTTTTTTTTTTGGAATATCGATTCCGAATGGAGTGGTTTTAGCAAAGTCGTCGAACATCCGGTTCCGGAGATGGAAATGGGATAACCGAGTGAAGAGATTTTGAGCTGTACTTCCTTGGAAATTCGTTTGCTCTTTATTCGTTGTCTCTTCGGTTTCTCGTTTCACTACCTTTTTAGGAGAAGGATTAATAGGAATCAAGGGTCCCTCGTAAGCAACACTACTTCGAGTATGATTCACTACAGCTTCATTCTCACCCTTCAGGTTTTGGAATGGTAATTACTCGAAGAGTACCCAAAGTTGCGGCTTGGTTTGAAACAAACCCACAACATCATGTTTGCAAATTATTTTGAATAAGTGGTTTTTGTTGATTCACATGACGGCTTGTTGAGATTTTATCGTGTTTTAGAATTTCACTTCTTAAGGTCTCCTTTTAACCAATTGGATTTAATTTTTGCATGTTCCATACATCTGATCATTATTCCTCTTGTACCTTGAAAATCATTTGAATTCTCCTTGTTGAACTTGATTATTAGGCACTTGAAAAATGTTGTTTTTGGATATCACAGTCCCTGGTTTTTGAAAATTTGAGACATGATTATTATGAGCTTGAAAACCTTGATTCTCCATGAACATTATTTTCTCCGAAAATTATTCCCTTGAACTTGATTCTTGATAAACCAAATTTTGACCATTGTATTCACCTGAGCAAAACCTGGTGATGCCATTTTGATACTAACACGGTTGAGGGTTAACTTAGATTTGTAAGTACCCATAGTCCGCACAAACACAGCCATGATATTAATCGGTACGGACAATTATACCAAGAATGGGCACCACCACAAGTAACGCAAGTTTCCTCAACCGCCTTAACCGGAGCGGGAGTGACAACTTTTTTAGAAACAATCTCGACTAAGGTCGAAAGT
Organism: Tanacetum coccineum; assembly: GCA_026074375.1. NCBI lineage: Eukaryota > Viridiplantae > Streptophyta > Magnoliopsida > Asterales > Asteraceae > Tanacetum > Tanacetum coccineum. Next base: position 14,765 of record BQNB010058569.1, on the reverse strand, counting down.
TGATCCGCAAGCTTATCGATTCTCTCATCCGTTTTACTAGAAGTAGCATTCATCCTAGAAGCATTTGATCTATTTCATGAATAACGAACTTTTGATTTATTCTCAATTATGTTTAAAGCCTCTCTAGTCGTCTTACTCAAAAGATTTCCACCCGCCGCGACATTTAAGGAGTCTTGTTCATTCTCGTTTAAACCGTTATAAAAGGTATCAACTTGAGTTAACTCTGTAAATCCGTGATGGGGACAAGCTCTAAGCAACTCCTTAAATCGTTCCCACGCTTCACTAAAAGTTTCCTCAAATTTTTGTGTAAATCGAGAAATTTCATTCTTTAAGTGAGTGGTTTTTGAAGGAGGGAAAAATTGATTCACAAATTTGGTAACGAGATCCTCCCAAGTCAAGATTGAATTTGGTGGTTCTTTCTCGTACCAAGTTTTAGCGGCTCCCTCGAGCGAATATGGAAACATCATAAGCTTAATCACATCGTTAGGCACATTCCTAAATCGTAAAGTCGAGGTAATCCTTTTGAAACTATTGATATGAGCATGAGGATTTTCACTCTCACGACCGTAAAACGGGTTAGCTTGAACCAATTGAAGCAAATTCGTCTTAATCTCAAAATGATCCGCATTGATTTCTGGTAAAACAATAGCTTCTCCGTACCCTTCCGTGGGTGCCCGGAGTAGCTCTTCCATGGTACGTTCTGCCATTGGTGCAACAATAGTTCGAATCTCGGGTTCGACTATGTTAGAAACTTGTTTTCTCCGACGTCTTGGAATTGTGACGTTTGAATTATTAGGATAATTGGAACGTCTAGTGCGCATGCACTATTTAAAGAAAATAAAAATATTTTTGGTTTTTCAAAAGTTTATTCACAATCTAATTTTAACGGACAACGAGATAGACAACTTGAACCAAATAATCAAACTTACTTCACGGTAGCTCTTAAAAATTTTACTTTTTAAGGTGAGCCGTATTTCGTAAGTGACACAAATGGTAAGTTTTTAAATCTTTTATTCGAGTTGGGAACTTATTATGGATAATACCTCAATTGAAGGTATTATTTGTTGGTGTTCTTTTACCAACTTTGTAACTTTTAAATATTCACTAATTAACGAGAAAAATTGAAAAATCCGGAAAAACAAATATTTTTGTCTTTTTGTGTTTAAACTTTTACTTATACTAAAAAGAAAAGAAAAATATTTTTTACTTTTTATATTTTATATATTTTTTTATTTTCTTAAAAGCGTAACTTTCGAAGACGAAAGGTTCTCCAAATCACGATCAACAAACTTCAAACGAAAGAATCTTAATCACAAATCCCCGGCAGCGGCGCCAAAAATTGATTGCAGTTATAATCTATACACGTAATAATAAAATATAAAATAATATGAAATTCCCAAACTACCCTTGAGGACAAAGGTAGTTAGAAAAATCACACGATAATATATATAATAATACGTATATAAACCGGGAAGTATGATTCCCGGGTCGTTTCCCCAACGATTTATGAAATTGAAACCACGTTCTTGTTTGGACAATGATTTGAATGGTAACGAAGATTGATTTGATTATCTATTTCTACAAGAAAAATAAAGCAAATAACACCAAACACAATTAAATCAACTAAATTTTTACTAAAAATGCAAACGGGAAATCCTAAAAACGCGTCTAAATTATCAACTAAGGCAAAATTAATCCTAAAAATGAAATTTTTGAATGTAAATCTTAAAAATGACAAAAGAAAATTTTCTAAAAAGGAATTATATTTTTTTGGCTTTTTAATAATTTTTTATGAATTAAAAACGAATTTAATCTATTTAAAATCCTAGAAAATAGCAAATTAATACCTAAAAATTCTAAAAAATGATTTTCTAACTTAGAAAAGTCTAAAATATTATAAAACTCAGAAAACTATTTTTAACTACTTTTAATAATAAAATCCTATTTTATAAAACTAATTTAAAAAGTGAAAAATAAAAATTAAGATCTAAAAAGAGTAAAAATGATTTTAATGAATGTAAACCTAAAAGTAATTATTCTAAAACTAAAAAATATTTTTTTATATTTTTCTAAAAACTTTTTATATTTTTTATGGCTTTTTTAATTTTTTAACTTTCGAAAATTAGTTAAAAATAACAAATGATTATGAAAAATTCTAAAAAAAACAGGAAAAATGCTAAGAGCTATAAGTATCCTAAGAAAAATAAGCTGGCTAGCCCAGCTTATCAAATAAGCTCTAAAAAAACACTAATAAGCCACGAAGTGGCTTGGGCTTATAAGGCCAAAAAAGTGGTCAAGTATTAAGTGGAAGAAAGAGCTCACGGATGAGCTATTAAAGCACAATGGTAAGAGTAAGGGTTTGTGTGCAGGAGGTCGTGGGTTCAAGTCCCACTCTCAACCTTTTTGCAATTTTTTTTATTTTTGAAAACTTATAAAAGAAAAGTTATAGAGGACACTTTTTTGAACTACTTTAATAAAATAACCATAAGCTCAAACTCAATTTTAAACACAAAATCAGCTTTTGAAACAAGCTGTTACAGAAAGTGGGCTTATGAAAGCCAAAAAGCTGTTTTTCATTCAAACACTAGCATAGACTTCAATTAAGCTTCATTTTCAAATCCAAAAGCTGTTTCTGAAAGCTTATAATATCTAGTAACTAAGTTTAATAAGCTAACTAATCTAATAACACTTTAAGTCTACTGAATTTAAGGATCTAAGCTGCAAACTCAGGAAATAACACTTTTAGCTCAAAAACCAATTAAGCTATAATCTTCAATAAGCAACAACAGAAGCTTATCTTTTGAAAACTTATCACTCTACTATTAAGCTAAAAATCCAAATCATAAAAACTAATCCTTCAAGTTTGAAATTTAAGAATGAGAGATCAAAATCCTTAACTAGCTTACTATTTTTGGATTATTTTTATGAATACTTTATGAACATTGAGAAACTAATTTAAACCCAAGATAACAAGCTAGAAATTGAAAAGACCAGTTTTAAAACAAACTTAACTAACATGTAAACCTCTAACCTACTTAATTTTAAGGATTAAAAACTACTTTATGCTAACTTAATTTGAACTCAGTAGACCCCCCCTTTTTTGGGGCAGTTTTGAAACTGCACTACTCTATATCTAATTGCACAATCATAATAGGGCTATACCAATTGGCATGTTGACCTTAAAGGGTCAAACCTAGCTTATACACCCAAAATGAGTGTGTACAACACATCAAATAAACAATAATCCAAGCTTGAGAAAGCTTGGAATCAAAAAATATCTTACTAAGCTTAAAAAGAAAATTTCCCCTGATGCACAGTACTTAAAAAATTATGCTTTAACTGCTAAATTTTTTAAAGTCAATCTAGAAACTAACTTCATTACTGTTTTAAGTGATTATGAAACTGATTTAAGCCAATTAGCAAAACAAATTTGACTTTTAGAGGTCCAAATATCACATCCAAACACTCCTTATAGAATTTTCCAAAATCCATTTAATGCTTATAAATACGGAAACCTATTGAAGCAAAGGTTGAATACAGATAATAAACTAACTATAATAATCACTCTTAATAAAAGCTATAACAACCAAACAAATAAGCCAGAATCTAACAGCTACTTATTATGCTAATATTTTTTATTTTTAATGATTTTTAAGACAAAACATGAAAATCTAAGATCTACACTACTAAACTTAAAAACAGATAATCAAACATATTCAATAAGCATAATAAGATGACAATAAGCACAAATACGCAAGATTCTAAGCAAAATAAGCAAATTATAAACTAGAAAATTAAGACAGAAATAGAAATAGGAACTTACCAAAGCCTTAGCTAAACAAAGGCAATAAAAGGTTCAAATGAGCTGTCTACAAGCTCTAGCTTATCAATGATAAGCTAGTAAAGGTCCCATAAGCTCTTCCATTGTAAGCTTATCATCCAAAAGCTTTCAAAATCATTTAGCAAAGGTAATTAGCTGATTTTATAATTTGTTTAGTAGATTAGATGATTTATTTTAGCTCAATTTAAGCTTAGAGACTCAAAGAGCTTGTATGAGCTTAAAAGGACCTTGTGTAACATTAGATAAGAACATTTGAGAGTAATAAAAGCTTTTAAGGTAAAATAGTTTATATAAAAACTAGGATTGCTTTTTCATTAATAATAAACTGATTACAATAAGTTGAAATTGAGAGTACAATAAAGCTGGGAAAAGTAAAATTACATAAGCTAATTTTAAAAACTAAATATACATTTAAGCTAGAAATTAAAGGAAAAAGAAGAGAGCATAGTATGTGTGAGTGTGAGGGGCTTTTTATAGCCTGCAAATGAAACTTCTAGGTCATAGCCACGCTCCTCAATCCCTTTGATCTTGTCCCTTGAATCTTCTCTCATCATTGGATCCTTGATTTGAGCCGTTGGATTGAATGAGTGATCACACGGATTGCCAATGTGGCATTCCGTATGTCAGACTTATTGTGCTTCTTTTGTGAGTGATTTAGCACAAAATCCCAATGATTGGTGTGTTTCTTGTCATTAGCCGCGTGTCATTTCATTTGGGCTTCAGCCAATCATATGCTTGTGTGACGTATAACTCTGCCAAGGTGTACTTTGGTACTTGAATTAAAAGGCTACGTCCTCAATTTGATTTCACCCTTTGATTGTGATGTGAGGTAAAATGAAGAAGATAAACTGTAACAACCACCTTTCCCACATGTTTCTTTTTATAAAAGGGGCATTTGATTTTTCCTTTGACCTGGGTTTTTTTACTTGTTGACTTTGGGCTTATGAAAGATTAGGCCAGGGTAAGGTTAACAGGCTTGGTAAGGTTAATAGGTTTTGGATTTGGTTTTATAAGAAAGATAACGAGTGTTAACTTTTTATAATAGAAAGTTGACACCGTTAGGGCTTAGGGTTATTTTTGCAATTTAGTTTAACTCTATGGGCTGTTTTGGAAATTTTTTGGGATTTTTGTCTTTATATGGTTGACTTTGGTTGACCAAGGGTTGACCAATGTTTGACTTTGAAAGCATTCTCCCGGCTCTTGTATACTCTTTTCCGTTCCCGTGTCCGTGTTTGTCTGGTTTTGACCGTTTTCTTGTGATTTTTGCTATATCCGTACCTACACAATCACAAAGACAAAACAAGCAATATGCAAGCATTTAAAGCACAATTTTATCTTTTTAGGGCCATTTTTGATATAAAACGGATATGTGTTTTAACACATATCAATGTCACACTTAGAAAATAATGTGAAATAATTATTTTGTGTTGACTCAACTAAAGGACGAAAGACGACTTTTGTAGACGTTAAGTGTTAAGGTTAAACGATTTAACATGGACGTACTAAGAATGACAAGATTTTATACTTACCCTTTTAGTCTGATAAAAAGACGAAAATAATAATAAAATATTATTATTTAAAGTGTTATATACTTATATATATATATATATATATATGTATAGATATATATATATGTATATATATATATATATCGTATCGATTATGAAAGATGTTAATTTATTTATTTTTGATCTTTGAATTTATACTTATTTCTCATCGAATTTTCTTGGATTGTTTAGTCAACCGGCTTGTATTAACAATTGGAGATGTTTTGAGTATATTGTGATGATGTCGCACTTAGCTTAAGTGCATCGAGTTGTTTTACGTAGTTACCAAACAACCATGATACCAAAATGTTTTGCAATGAGAATGAGATTTTTGAAATGAGAACAAGTATTTTGGTATTGTAATGAGAATGAGGTATTGAAATAAGAAAAAAGTATTTTGGTAATAAGGATAAATGTTTTGTAATGAGATTAAGGTATTGAAATGAGAACAAGTGTTATGGTAATGAGAATAAAGGTTGTAATGGGAATAAAGGTTAAAAACAAGAATAAGAAATTTGTGTGAGTAAAGACGAACGGTTGTACAATAAGGCAATTTGTATAATAAAATGTTAATAAGGTGAAATTAATGATTAGGTTGTGACCGGGTACCGTTGTGCGTTGTAGAGATATTTGGTGCATTGTAAATATTATTTGGTGTGTTGTAAAGTTTATTTGGTGCGTTGTAGAGGTTATTTGGTGCGTTGTAGAGGGTATTTGGTTCATTGTGTAGAGGTTATTTGGTTTGCTGTGTAGAGGTTATTTGGTTCGTTGAGTAGAGATTGTTTGTGTGTTGTGTGGAGATTATCTGTGCGGTTACCATCATCTGTCAAGGTGAGTTCTCGTAGCCCTACTTTTTAAATCTTTTTAGTTGGGGGAAAATGATACTCAAATGTGTTTTGAACTATTTTTCTGAACTGTGCGAAATGTGATTTTGTTTTTAGGATAATTATATGCTTATGACTGCTATGTGAATATTATGTGGTATGATTGTTCTTGCATGCATCGAGGTGCATGGCAAGGTGTGATTAGCAAGGATTTACTATGTTTGTGAAAGGTTTCCCTATATAAATGTTCTAGTACTGGGAGGCCATTAGGTGCATATAAACTCGGGGTTGCGACCCCAAGAGCATTGGTATTTGATGGTTAATGAATAGCGGGGATGCTAGGTCATGGTACATGATTAGCGGGGATGCTAAGTCATGGGTTTGATTTTATTTTCATATATTCACTATTTTATTGCACAATTGTCCAACTGATTAAGATATTGGCACAATGACTGGGTTTCCTTCAAACCTACAAGCTCACCAAGGTTATTGTTGACGTTTTCGAGTATCATTTTTAGGTGTTTTTGATAAAGGTAAATGGATGGTTTTGGAGACTAGAGATGTTCACCCTTGGGGATTTAGGATTTAAGGCCGAGGTCTTACCTATCAAGATTAAAACATGAAATCTTTGTAAATTAATCTTTTGTAAACTTCAGATGGTATTATCTTGTATCTTGTGCAATGTGAATCATTATGTCGCATTCTCGTGTTTTCGCCGCTGACGGGGTGTGACAGATTGGTAATCAGAGCTAAGGTTATAGAGAATGTTTTTTTATATAAAAAGAAAATGCAACTATAACCAAACTAGAGTTTTCTTTAAACCTCGAACATGATAAAAGTTAACTAGCCCGATACTGATCAACTAAGCTTAATTCATGAAGGACTATGAAACAACGGGGGTAGAAAGGGAATATGTGACTCTAATACTACCTGAAAATGAATTGACATTGAATGTACATATTGTGTAATATGTATTTTCACGTAGTAATATGGTATGAAAATAACTGCGAGCATTGAGGTTTAGATTGTTGATTGATTGCTAAGTGATTGCCATGCTGCCTTAGCTATATTGCATGATGCCCTGAGAGCCTTAGTAGATATGTTGTTGATAGCGATGGTAATTGAGGATATGCCTTTAGTAGTTATGTTGTTGCATTGCATGAGGCCCTGAGGCGCTTGTGCTGTATCAAACCTTGTTGGTACTTGTTTGCCGTTCGTACCTCTTTGTTACAATAGATTCACTTTAGAACAACGGATCCGGTGGCTTGGTGAAATGAAAGAGGAATTTATTCATTATAGAGAGAAAAGGTGAAAGAGATATGGGAAGAGTGTGTGTGTTGTAGAGAGAAAAGAGGAGAAAAACACACACACACACTTTACAAAAGTGAGCTTCACCCCTCCATGGAAGTATGGAGGGGGTATTTATAGTCCCGGGCTTTACTAGCTAAACTAACCCGACACGACTATAAATGATAAATGTAATTCTAGATAAGTCACCATATTTTAGGGCTAACACTCTTGGTATACATGTTATATATATATATATATATATACATACAAGTAAGCAGAGTGATGCTGATAATTTGAGTAATGATATTTTATGGAAATACTTATACTCTTTATCGTGTTATCACAAGTCATGTTTATCCCAACTTATGTTGGTTCGGAGACTATCACACAGGCTGACAGAGCTTAGAGCTCTCGAGTGCCCGTCCTATTACCTGATGACCCTTATGTAGTGGTTAGGCATGCACAATTAGTTGATACAGATATTGAGTCAGACCTAGAGGAGGCTCCCTCAGAGGCAGAGGAGTCCCATCCATTAGGTTTTAGAGTACCCTTTATGAGTAAGGAGTTTGAGGCTTTTGAGCCGTCAGGTACTAGGACTGTTTTATCCTATTCTCTAGTTTTATCTAATTCCACCGCACCATTGTCACCCGATCATCTACTTACTTATGTTTTACCTACCCCTATACCCACCCGAGTGGTTTCACCATAGGACAACACATATGACTGTGCGTGCCCATCCCGCCATGTCCCCTGGTCATTCGGCCAGAGTGGCATAGGCGATGACCTTGTCGGATTTAGCTTTCCGTAAGAGGTATAGATCCTCTTACGAGACACCATCATCATCGTCTCTGACCATTCTGATGCGGAAGAGATATAGAGGTACATCTGAGCTCATATTAGATATTAATAGTGAGGGGGACGAGTTAGGGGAGGAGGATGAGGAGGAGGGTGAGAGTTCGGATGCGAATGACGAGAGAGAGGGTCAGGGTTTAGATGACAAGGGTCAGGGTTTAGATGATGAGGGTCAAGGTTTGGAGGATAAGGGTCCTAGTATGGAGGAGGAGGAGAAGGCTGCACCTGGGGGTCAATAGCAAGCAGTTCTGGTTGTTGATATAGCCGTGAGCGAGCCTTTAGGTCTTAGATACAGGATGGCTAGGCGTCGTGTCCTTGAGTCGACTGAGGAGATAGCACCTAGTACGTATGAGGTCGGGCAGAGCTCTAGGTCTATGCCAGAGCATGAGGGAGCAGAGAGGGTATCTACATTTAGATAGCCCACCAATGTTTCATGGGTAGATCCTGAGGATGGCAGGGTTTATATTGACATTTTGACTTATGTACTACTAGCTGCACCTATTTAAACATTGCCATCTCCTAAGTGGTAGCTTGGTTCCTTACCAGTTTCACCATCATCCCCAGTAGTTCCATCACCTATAGCTTCGCCAGTGGCTACCCTAGCAGCCACCATATCAATAGATGAGGATCAGTTTATAGAGGTAGGGGCGTAGTTAAAGATTCATAGGAGCATACTCCAGGATCACACTCAGCGTTTGGATACGCTACCACCTATGTTGTTCGAGGGTTATGACAAGGATTTGAGGGAGTTATATACTAGGTCAGGGGCAATTAGAAATGAGATCTTTACGCAGAGGTATAGGTTTTGGAGTTTAGAGCGAGAGCAGGAGGGAGCTACAGTGACATTTAGTGCTATATGGAGGCGGGTATTAGCTTTAGAGGCAAGGGAAGGTCAGACTGATGCCTAAAGGGCAGCTTTGTGGCATGTTATATATGATATTCTGAGGGAGAACCATGATTTAAGGAGGCAACTTGCTAAGGAGAGGCATGAGCGATTGGAGCTGACATATCATGTTGCGAGGATGTAGAGGAGACATGAGTCTGGAGGGGAGTAGTAGACTATATAAGATTCTTGATTAGGAGTTGTACACCACTAAACTGTGTAGCTTCGGTTAGTGTTAGATCTAAAACTGAGTAGTCTCAGTGGTAGTAGTTATGAACTAATTACTATCAGTAGGTAGTTGATCCTTATTGAAACCATAGTTATGATGGTAGTAGAATGATTTGTACAGAATTTGAAAATCAATGGATGGTAGTACGTTTCTTACATGAGTTGATACGTTCGGTACTTGGGTACGTCGTTGTCTATGCCAGTTAGTGCATGGCTCGTCACTCACCTCGGATAGGATTTCCATTCTTGTGAAACCCCTCACATATTTATTTACCACCTATGTGGAACTTGAAAAATATTCAAGTGACATGTCAAATAGTAGCATTGAAAGAACGTAGAGTTAGGTAAAACCATGTGTAGTCGCGAGGAGACTTGGACGTGATCGTAGTAAGCTAAGTTGGAATCTGATTTCGATCATAGTATAACCCGGATGAATATTATAGATTCTTAGTGGGTTGGAACCCAACGTACTTGGAGCAAGTAATATCTACTTGCGAGAGCCTAGACTTTCAATAAGCAAACCTTAGATGATCTTGAAAGAGTAATGCAAGAGTCATAATGTGTGGGACACATACCTCTTGGAGGACTAAACCCACTAAATAGAACAACCAAGGGACTAGATGCCATCAAATGCTTTAAGAGTTTTGTTGTCGCATCGAGGACTAGTTCATATCCGGACACCCAACCGAGTATGTGACCCAAAGGTTAGGAAGAATTGTTAAGTTGTAGAGATAGTAGGAAAGACTCACGTTGTGTGAGACATGATCTAGATAGTTCACGATGAAGTGTAAGGACTGAACGTTAGACCTAAGTCTCTAAGGGAATCAAAAGAAACCTCATTTGAAGAGACTGAACCGGTAGAGAACTAGTGAGTGTTGATAAGGAATTAAAATGTGATCGTTGTCGTGTTTGATGATGTGAGTTGAATTTCAGGGGTGAATTTCCTTTAAAGGGGTTAGACTGTGATAACTGGTAACTTGTCCAGGGTTAAGTATTATAAAATATCATAATTTTCTATCAAGGTCTTTTGATTTTTTCGGCTTTATTGGTAGAAAGCTGAAAAGTTGACTTCGGTTGAATTATTTTACGTAAAAAAGGTACGGATTAACCGGGTGTTGAGAGAGTTTTGAGTTCCGTAAGTGAATCGCTTCTGAATCATCTTTTAGTAGCGGAGTGTTTGTGTTGTCATTTTTATGCGTTCCGAGAAGTTTTCCCTTGTTTCCCAAAATTGTCACGCAGCGCGTACCGGCACGACAGTTAAATAGAGAGCGGGTTTAATAATCGTGGGTTAATTCAACGAAGGTATTTGATAATTAATTTTGTAATTTGAAGTAATGTTTGTCTAGAACGTAAATTGTGGAGGTGTGAGTTAAAAGTTATCAGAAAACGGACATTTCCGTGAAATTTAAGTTAAGTGCGTATCGGTCGTAAAAGTGAAATTTGTGAACGAAGTCTAAAGTAATAAGATGTATTTATGAATTCGATAAACTTTTAAACTTGTGAGAAAGGTTTCGGTCTGATTTGAAGTAACCTCGTATTTTGGTCCCGACACATCAGTTAAATGTCCAAAATGAATTTTGGGAAGTTTAAGTTGGAAATAGGTCGTGTAAATAACCTAGATTATTGGAAAAATGTTTTTAAGATCAATAAAAATACTAGGGAACTTCGGGAAATATTTGAAAGTAAAAGTTTTTGAGTTTTAAGTGAACCCGACATGAAAAGAAGGAATCCCGAGCCATATTGGATCCATGGCCGGTTAGGGACAAGAAGAGGGAACACCAAGGCATTTTTTAGCTAGTAAGGTCCTTGCATGGTACATGTATATTTGTCTTAACCTCACATACATTCCACACTTTCAAAAAAAATCAAACAAAAATAAAAACTATATTTCTTTCTCTCTTTTGGTTTTGGACGCAAACAAGAAGAACAAGAAACATAAATTTTGCTAAACTTTGATCAAGAATTTGAAAGTGTACAAGTCTTGGGTTGATAATAGTGATTGGGTTATTGATTTAACTACGTTTGGGTAGTCGGTTCGCATTCTTCTTGCATTTCAAAACCCTTTTGGTAAGTTTTCTAAAAAACTAAAAATAGTTGTACTTTTATGATTCTTTTGATGTCTAAATGTTAGTTGTACAAGTTGATCATCGTAAAAACTAAAACCTTAAAACGAAACGGATTGAAAAAGGGGGTGTTTGTTTTCGTCGAATACACAAAGAAAAGAACAAGAGATGGTCACTTTTAAATTATGGTTGTGGTGGTAAATTTATTTTGAGTCAAGAGCTTACTAGGGCTTATATTTTTGATACATTGCTTAATAATAAGCTAGTTGGGCTTATTTGGTTTCGGTTTTAGTTTGTTTGGGCTTGGCCCAACCAAGTGATAAGGGAAGGGTATTGGGCTCGGCCTAATACCACACGGCTTATCGGGTTTTGCTTATTTTGTTTTTGCTTAAGTTGGTTTTGGTTTATCTTTGTTTTGGCTTAAGTTGGTTTTGGCTTATCTTGGTTTCGGCTTATATTGGTTTTGGTTTATTGTTTTGGCTTATATTCGGCTTATTATGTTTTGGCTTATTTCGGGCTTATAGCTTATTATACCTAAGGCATAGTATGCTTATTAGTGTATTTGGTTTGAGATTATTCAAGCCTCGGCTTATTGGGTTGCTTATTTTGTTTTGGCTTATGTCAGGCTTATGGATTTTAAAGGTTTTGGACTCAATTGTTAATTTGGGCTTTGAAATGGTTTTGGGTTTTTGTAAAGGATATGGATTTTTAACTAAAGGGCTAATTATTAAAACCTTAATGGGCTGTGAGACCCAATGACTAGTAAATAGACTAATGTGAGATTTCGGGCCCAATAGGTAAAAAGAAAAGAGAAAACTTGATAACATGGACGATTAAAGCGGATAAATTGGTTAATAAGTAGTGTCGAAAATAGAAAACGGTTAAATTGGTTAAACTTTAGTCAAGATTGACAAATCGCTTAGAAAATGTGAACTTTTGGCATTTTGTCGTAATATTTGGAAAATTTAGGAAAGTATTGAAATATAAGGTTTGGAAACCTTGGAAACATTTTCAAACGAACGGGTCATGTCAATATTTTTTGAAAAATGTCACACTTAGAAAATAATGTGGAATAATTATTTTGTGTCGACTTAACTAGAGGACGAAAGACAACTTTTGTAAACATTAAGTGTTAAGAATTAAACGATTAAACGTGGACGTACTAAGATGACGGGATTCATAATTACCCTTTTTAGCCAGATAAAAAGACAAAAATAATAATAAAATGTTATTATTTTATTTAAAGTGTTATTTACTTATATATATATATATATATATATTTATATATATACATTATGGAAGATGTTAATTTATTTTTGATCTTTGAATTTATACTTATTTCTCGTTGGATTTTCTTAGATTGTTTGGTCAACTGGCTGATATTAACGATTGGAGATGTTTTAAGTATTTTGTGTTGATGTCGCACTTAGCCCAAGTGCATCGAGTTGTTTTACGTAGTTACCACACAACCATGATACCAAAACGTTTTGTAATGAGAATGAGGTATTGAAATGAGAACAAGTATTTTGGTAATACGGATAAACATTTTGTAATGAGAATGAGGTATTGAAATGAGAACAAGTGTTATGGTAATGAGAATAAAGGTTGTAATGGGAATAAAGGTTTAAAACGACAATAATAAATTTGTATGAGTAAAGATGCCGCTTGTACAATAAGGCAATTTGTACAAAAAAATATTACTAAGGTGAAATTAATGATTAGGTCGTGGCCGTGTACCGTTGTGCGTTGTAGAGATATTTGGTGCATTGTAGAGGTTATTTGGTGCGTTTTAGAGGTTATTTGGTGCGATGTATAGGGTATTTGGTTCGTTGTGTATAGGTTATTTGGTTCGCTGTGTAGAGGTTATTTGGTTCGTTGAGTAGAGATTGTTTATGCGTTGTATGGAGATTATCTGTGCGGTTACCATCATCTGTCAAGGTGAGTACTAGTAGCCCCACTTTTTAAATCTTTTCTGCTGGGGGAAAATGATACTTAAATGTGTTTTGAATTGTTTTTTTGAACTTTGCAAAATGTGGTTTTGTTTTTGGGACAATTATGTGCCTATGACTGCTATCTGAATATTATGTGGTATGATTGTTCTTGCATGCATTGAGGTGCATGGAAAGGTGTGATTAGCAAGGATTTGCTATGTTTGTGATATGTTGCCCTATGTAAATGCTCCAGTACTGGGAGGCCGTTAGGTGCATATAAACTCAGGGTTACAACCCCAAGAGCATTGGTATATGCTGGTTGATGACTAGCGGGGATGCAAGGTCATGGTACATGATTAGCGGGGATGCTAAGTCATGGGTTTGATTGTATTTGCATATATTCACTGTCATATTGCACAATTGTCCAACTGATTAAGATATTGGCACAGCGACCGGGTTTCCTTCAAACCTATAAGCTCGTCAACATTATTGTTGACGTTTTCGAGTATCATATTCAGGTGTGTTTTAATAAAGGTAAATGGATGGTTTTGGAGACTAAAGATGTGCACCCTTGGGGATTTGGGATTTAAGACTGAGGTCTTACCTTTCCAGATTGAAACATGAAATCTTTGTAAATTAATCTTTTGTAAACTTCAGATGGTATTATTTTGTATCTTGTGCAATGTGAATCATTATGTCGCATTCTCGTGTTTCAGCCGCTGACGGGGTGTGACAAGAACTACCCTCACCATCACCAATACCTCCCTCTGGTTCAAAATGAAACTCACCATCAATCCCTTTTATCATAAAGGTCCTAAAGTCTATCTCTGCATAAACCGAATAAAAAGAACTGATTATTAGCCCATATGCTCAAAGCAACCAAATTCAAGAAAAGAGCATATACCCATTCCGCGATGATAAATGATGGGTTTTTTGGGGCTATACTTAAATGAAATTTTTAAACAAAGGAGATACGTAATGGGGTACATGAAGGTTCGTACATTATAAGGATAGGTGGAAATTTAGCGGTACAAATGATCATTTCGAGCATGCAAGGGAATCACATCTTTGAAAGATTTCTTGTCAAGTTTGTTATCTTCCAGAAGAAGCTCAGAATATTTGGAAGGAATTATCTTGTTCTTGGTGAAAAAGAAGCTGCCTTTCCAGCCTTCGATATGAGTTATAGGTTTGGTTAAAGCTTTAGGTATGCCAGAATATAACACCCTGTGTTTTTAAGTCATTGACGACGTCGATAAATCTACTATTTATTTTTAGTGTCGTACGCATTTGCTTGTAATTTCATGTA
>BQNB010058568.1:0-37710 GCA_026074375.1 Tanacetum coccineum | reverse complement strand
AACATGTAATCATAATGTAAAAATGTCCACTTGCGTCCAATTGTAAAAACCCATGCATATGTTTCTCACCCTAAAACGCGTCCATAAATGTAACCAAGTATTGTATCTCAACGCGAGATATATAAATAACTATGTAAACCAATTTGTAATCAACCATGTAAATGCATTTGTAAACAAGCACGTTCTCACCCCAAAAATATATGTAAAACCAATAAAATATGGGGCTATGAACTCACCTCGATGATGTAGAAAGATTGACAGATAGACATCTAATATGCACAACACGAATGGAAGAAGAAGCGGCTCGATCAAGAAGTTGCAACTAATCTTAACAGCTAAGTCCCACTAGACTAGGATAATGAATTTGGGTTTCCCGATGGGTAGTTATGTCAACGCGACACGTTGATAAAAGATTTAGATTTCAAGTTGTAATGGTTTGGTGGTTGGTTAAATAAAGTAAATTGAAAAGCAAACACAAAGTACGTAATATATTCCGTATGTATTTCATATGAAAAATGAACATCTATATAATTCATAACGTGAATTATATATCAAAGGCAAATAACCGAAAGAATAATTCAAAATGTACATAATACACGGCATGCATTATATATACGAAAAGTACTATATAAGAGGCGCTAGAATAATAATTAAAACACTCATTTCGACACGTGTTCGGAAAATCACCAATTAAATTAATAAGAACGTTCTTGTATAAAAGTTAGACGTACGTCTTAAGGTTAAGAATTAAGTAAACAATGTTTGTAAACTTTTACAACAATTATGATGTTATCTTCTAGTTGACAAATTATAAAATATAAAATAATATTTTATAAATTTATATTTCGTTTTCTCGACGGGTTGTGGATAAAATAGTTGTCTCATGATAAAAGTATAGTTTTCGTTCGTTGGTCGGGTTATTGTATAATACAAATTAATATATCTTTAAAATATAACTTAGTTTCTTTTACCGGGTTCTAAAATAATAGGAGTTTTAGTAAAACATTACTAAATATAGAAATTTATATAAATTTCGTCATGACCTTTCTGTTTAAAAAACGATCCCAAGTCGAAAGACTTTGTTGCAAATCCACTTTTCCAAATCAATTTAATAGAAAGCATCCTAGTAATTTCAAGTGCATTTATCGGTTATTGCGTTATTTTCATATTATAAGTCCGTTACGGGTCTAATATAATATATCCGAAAATAATAACTGATCACATTTATTTAACCAATTATCCACCATTTGGTCCGTTTTTAATATATATATAATCTTGGTATATTTTTATTAGTAAATTTGTATTAACCCGAACGCACCCTTACTTTGAAACGGTTAAACCAAACACGCCCTTCGTTCATCTTTGCTAAGCCAAACGCACCCTTTGTGCATTTCCGATAAACCAAACATCCCTTTATGCAAATCTGCCAAACCAAACGTACCCCTATCCGTGTTTTTGTTATACCAAACACACCCTAACCGGTTTCCTGTTAACCCAAACGTACCCTAACCGGTTTCCTGCTAACCCGAACGCACCTTATTCACTGAACTCAGATCCAAACGCACCCTCTCGGTGCTAATAACAGCCAAACGCACCCCTTGTGAATTTCTATCAACAACCAAACGCACCCTAACTGTTTTATACAAAACCAAACGCACCCTAACTGTTTTATACAAAACCAAACGCACCCTTGTGCATTTTTAAGCAAACCAGACGCACCCTATGGCTGTTTAACAGCCAAACGCACCTTTATGGCTTTCTTATCACATCAAACGCACCCTTTTCTGTGTTAAACCACCAGGACAAACACCCTTTGAAGTATTTCATGCTAAACCAACGCACCCTACGTGGTGTTTAAACCAAAAATCCCCTAGCTGCTGCCACTATACCAAACGCACCCTAAGCTGTTGTAAACAAACCAAACGCACCTTGTTGGTGCTATGTTAAACCAAACCCACCCTTGGTGGTGGCTGCCATAAAGCCCAACGCACCCTTGTTGGCTGAGACCCCAAACCCTTTTTATTTGGTGCGACGGCCCAGTAGAAACCACACGCACCCTTGTGGGTGGCGGCTGTGGTGATGACGATGATGGTGGTGAGGTGGTGTTATGATGATGATGACGATGGTGGCGTCGGTGTGGTGGTTGCGGCGCGTGGGTGTGGGGATCGGGTAGATCGGGTGACTAGGAAACAAGTTTGGGTCTCGGCCGGAAAAACTCGTCGGAAGGTTTTTCGACGGCCGGCGGCGGCGGCTGGCGGCGGAATCTATTCATACATTTTGCATCAAGTATTATATAACACAACAAGAAATAATTAAGGTCAAAATTGCTAAAAATGACTTTGAAAGTCAAAAATGGACACTTATTTAGAGACGGAGGGAGTATAATTAAAAATGGCAAGTTACAATAGTCTAGGGTTAAGAGTGTAATATTTCCCAGGGACCAAACGTGTAATTGTTGAGAAACTTTTATAAAATATTGGTTCGGGACTCGTTTGAGCCACTTATCGGACGATTCAAAATACGAAACTTGCGCCATTGTTTTCCAAATCATTTTTCTGATAAAAATGAGTATTTACTTGATAATATTTCATGAATATTTTTATAACATTTATAAAAATATTTGTTATTCATTTGGAAAACCCGGTTATGTCTTGTCCGGAAGTAAAATAAAAATAAATTTCTAACCCGAATATTTGCGTTATCAACAAACGTTTTTGAATAAAATGATGACTAATTTATTAAATATTTTTATTTAATAAAAAAAATGTTAATTAAATATAATTTAATTATTTTCTTGTTTCTAAATCTTGCGAGGGCATTTCAGTCACCTTCTGACTGTTTTCGGGTCTCGGTCAAAACTAAAAAGTTGTCAGGAATGTCGTTTTACATCAAATTGCTTTAGAGTCCGAATAATGAAAACGTGATTTAGCTGCTCGTTTTTGATAAATCAACTTAGGAATAACATATATCCCCTTTAAATATGTTCCGAAAAATTACCGGTTACGCGGTAATCGCTTTTATGTGACAATAAAAGACCAAAAGTCAAAAAGTCAAATCGGACCTGAAAAGTCAAAGGTTAAAATAGTCCTTTAAAATTCTGAAAATTGCCGGATGTTACAGTACCTACCCCTTAAAGAAATCTCGTCCCGAGATTAAATTTGTGTTAACCGCTTAGTGTGACTAAGAAAAAGACTTAAGATTTACTAAACCAGTTGAACATGACGCTGATAACTTTATTCAGCAATATCGGATGCTTCGACACTTCTTAATATACATAAATTTCGGCTAGGTTGACCAGGATATCTAATCCATTAGAATAGGTATCTTAGGGAAATATCATTACAAGATTTATGGTTGGTATAAACGCTTTATGAAGAAAACCTCTTAATAGTGAACACATCAAAGGAGAAAGTGTAGTCGCGTGGTTATGTCTATGTAAAGTTATAAATGTCTTAAGGCAGAGTCTCGTTTCTGCTATCTGTAATGTTCGATGATTAATAACGGATGAGGCTAAAGGATGTAAGTGACCAACTTACTTGGCAATACTAAATAGTACCATGACTTAAATTGGTGTACTATTTGTCTGCAATGAGTAATTCAACTGAATACTATATCGACATATGCTTATCTTGTTTAAGGTGGGTTTCATCACCTAGTTGATAAAGTTTGTACAATCTGGGACCACTTCAGGACCCAACAACAGCAACCATTACGACAATAACCGTAACAGACGGTGATGGAATATTGTACCCAATTTTTTAGTTCGAGATGAATCAACTTCATTAGCTCAAGTGTGCACAAGTCTGTTAGTTCCACGAACAGTTCGTGATCGCGAGGGTTAGAAACGGGAAAATTAATAACTTCAGAAAGAGATAATGTAGTTCCAGCGAGGCCTTAAGATTCTGCTGAGTGACAAGACACTATTGTATTTCTAGGCCTAATTAATGGATTCCGGTGATTATCGGGTTTGAGTTCATACTCATTTCATATCGGATATCATTAAGCCCACTCATTTATAATTCATTATTCGCATAAAGAAGCGTCCCAATTTATGTAAATACTGAATTGATAAACTTATGGTTTGGTGATTTACAATTTATTTATTTAAATGAAGAGGCGTCCCAATCCCTTCAAATAAAGAAATTATAAATCATCCTACTTAATAATTCCCGATGCAATACGCGTTATAATTTATTTATTTAACTGAAGAGGCGTCCCAATCCTTTCAAATAAATAAATTATAAATCATCCTACTTAGTAATTCCCGGTGCAATACGCGTATTCTCATAACCTTCAAGGTGGTTGACATGACGATGCATGTGCTCTAATGAGTTTGGGACGAGTGACTTAAAACTCGTCTCTGGAAGCTGGGAGTAAAAACTGCCAGGCGAGTTCAAACAAGGAGTTTCAAGATATTAATGAGTACTCGGTTTGAGTAAATAAGGTAAGATCTCCTATTAAACAATCGTATGTGATTTACCATATCAATCATCCTATTACAAGTCCCGCCTATACAAGACTTGTAACATTTAGATTCATACACAATCCCGTATAAACAGAATTGTAACGGGCTTTGTTAACATAGCAATTATCATATCAATCCTTATATTACAAGTCCCGCCTATACAAGACTTGTAATACTTAGATTCATACATAATTCCATGTAAACAAAATTATGTCGGTCTCCGCGTAATACAATATAGTATAAAGCTATGAAGAAAAATAATATCCTTAGAGACCATTGTTTAACTTACAATGTCTGAGAACGAAATGAGATCATTGTACAACTCACAATGTTTAAGAAGCAAGATGAGACCATTGTATAACTCACAATGTCTGACGAGTAGAACGAGACCATTGTGCAACCCACAATGTCTTAAAAATTTTCTGGTATTTATATAATAACTCTTACATAAATAAGCGTACGATATACGCGAAAGGAAATGCAAGCATATATATATTATATATATGTATGTCACGTAAGCACTTAATGCACCACGTAATGTAAGCACATAAGCAAGTAGCGTGTATGCACTTTGAAAATGTTTGATGTGATGCAATATTTGTGAAAACGGTTATAGTCTAGGGTAACCTAAGCAACCTAGTTCTCTATAACCAGTGCTCTGATACCAATCTGTAACACCCCCAAAAATCATATACAACGCAGCGGAATACCACATGGGGTGCTACTTCATAATATACAGCAATAGATACAAGAGAACAACCTCTAGGTGTCGTTTGAAAATTTACATTGTTGATTTAATCAAAATCTGTATTTAATATAACATTTGTCCCATAATTGCATCACAATGAAAAGCTTGAATGTAAAGACTCCAATGCACATCAAATAGTCCAAGCATCTAATTCACCTGAGAAAAACATGCTTAAAAGTGTCAACATTAAAGTTGGTGAGTTCATAGATTAGTTTAAATATGAATGTAAGTTTCAACAAATATATTTATCCACTGTGTCATCACAATACCATGTAAAAGGTTTATAAAAGGCAATACCCTTTATGTCACCAAAAGTACCAATATTATCCTAAAGATTTTATAAAGAATGCATGGTTAATTTAATGAACAAAATGTTCCAATGTATGTATTTGTCGGGGAGGCCCGATAGTCCCAACGTTATAATCCGACATGTTATAACGTTCGTTCCCAGTGATTGCTAGTCACCCGAACGGGGGTTGTCAATCCCGAATAGATCTATTTTATATCATTCACGTGGACATCACGCTTTAATGTTCGTAACAGCTGATAGCCTAATCACCCGACAGGGTATCCAACCCGAATAGATCTATTTCATAACATTCGCGCTCACCCTCCAAGTGATTTACAGTTCATGACGCTGTGACGTAGACTTGTATGTACCCAATTCGGGCAGTGATACAAATAATATATATATACTCCCGTTACCGGTGTCCCCTCCAAGAACACCGGGCAGTAATGTAAAAATATGTACTCCCGTTTACGTTTCCCCTCCAAGGA
This sequence comes from Tanacetum coccineum, assembly GCA_026074375.1. NCBI lineage: Eukaryota > Viridiplantae > Streptophyta > Magnoliopsida > Asterales > Asteraceae > Tanacetum > Tanacetum coccineum. Next base: position 31,720 of record BQNB010058568.1, on the reverse strand, counting down.
ACACCAGGGCTGTGATTTTGGTTGTTATCAGTTCAATCAGCCTAAGCAAATCGTAATCATTTCAAAAGTAAAAGTTATTTTTGGGGCCAAAAATTTTGTGGGGGGACAAAAAAAATAAAAAAAAAATGAAGTCAAATTATGTATCACATAGCGAGCTATGTTAATAAGTATGTTAAAACTAATTTGTAACAATCCTGTAAAAATCTATTTGTAAACAAAGCATGTTCTCACCCAAAAAATTTATGTAAAAAAAAACCTCACCAGTAAAAAAAATGGGGCTATTAAACTCACAGAATCCCTTAAAACAATCACATTGTTATAAGATAAACGTGTAAAGTATTAAGGAATTTGTTGACAAGCATGTAATCCGTCTCGCGGGGTTATTAAACATTCAAAGATTGAAAAGCGAGGCTATGAAATCACATGATTTAAGACCACGATCATATTAATCCAATTAATTCACAACGAATCTGAACGATCTCGGGACCACGACTATAATTATGTCCGCTCTTTTATAATACAGTATAAATACGACCAACGTGCGTACATCGTTACCACGAAATCATGCCTTTTATTTATATGTATACTACATATATACATGTGCATGAGAAATCCACTTTGCAGTATTTAAACCCTTAACCCTTAGTATATTTTATGTATATATATTATTTTCCGTCCAATCCTAACTTATCTCAATATTTACAGAAAGTTACTATTTTTAGACTCTCCGTTTTTAGAACCGAACAATGATCTTAAAACTATTAATTGAAATAATATATTAAACCTGCTTTATTTTTATATTCAAAATGCGTACTCTAATGTATTATTATAATTAAAATTTCCGTTGATTTTACGTTGACCTTTAGTTTTTGACCCGCTATATTTAAGTTTTAAATTGGACAATCCTCGCGGCAAAGTAAAACGTCATTACGAACAACTTTCGTGTTTCGCCGGAAGGCTGAAACGGACTCGAAAGTGATCAAATCATTTAATTAATAAATCTGCCATTTTTAATATTTATTAAAAATAACCTATTTTTCTACTAAAGTGTATATTCGATTTCGTCCAGTTTCTTCGTTATTGAGAGTTAGAAGTCCCGTTTTATATCAAAACGTCCGTCAAAATATAATCTGTTATATTTTGTAAACCAAAGTCTAACTTATCAAAGTCTCGAACCCCGGATCCTACGTTCTATTTTCTGTTCTTAATTACTCGTTATAAAACGCGCCAAAGTCCGTTTTTAGTTCAACTCTCGTCTATAATACATCTAATATCGCTTATAGCTTTACATCAATCTCGTTTTTATATTTATATCACATTTTTATTAGACGGCGCAAGTTTTAATATTTTTCATCACATATTATGAATTCGATAAAATTAAATATATGAAACAAATAATATAGTTTGCGGTGTAAACCAAACTCACCCTATATCGGTGACAACACACTCAAACGCGACGCACCCCGGCTGTTTTCGCAGCCAGAACCCAATCAGCCCCCCTGTTAAAACCATACCTAAACCCAACACGCACTTTCTCGGCTGTTCCAGATGTCCCCCGCAAACTTAAAAACGACCAACCCAACTAACAAACCCTTCGTGGTGTTTTAATAAAACCAACCGCACCCGCGGCTGTCAACCCAACAACCCTTGTCCCGGCTGCCTACCCGACTCCAAACGCACCCTCGCGGGCGTTATAAACAAACCAAACATACTCTTATGTATGATAACTACCCCGACGCACCCTCACTGGGTTTATACCCAGCTGTTACACAAAACCAACCGACCCAACCCACAATTTCAAACACCCCTGTGCTAAACCAACCCCGACCGGCTGTCCCACAGCCCGACCCGACCCACACGCACCCTCTTCGGCTTATTTTACAAACCAAACCGCACCCCGTGCGGTGGCTGTCCCAACCAAACGCACCCCGTGCGTGGTTGTCATACCCGGGCCCAACGCACCCCTTCTTTGGTGACAACCCACACCGAACGCAGCCCCTTTTCGTGGTGGTTTTAAAACCACACGAAATCATGGTGGTGCGACGGTGATGATGATGATGATGGTGATGACGGCTGAGAAAATCCGGAGAGGGGGGGGGGGAATGGCGCGTGACGGCGAGTGGGGTAGTGGGGTGGGTAGATCCGGTGGTTAGGAGTATTTTTGGTCTCGCCGGAAAGCACGCCGGTGGCGGCTGGCCGGAGAAGATGGTGGAGAGGGAGAGAGTGTTTGTATAATGTGTGTGTATATTAGAGATGGAAATGAAAGAAATGTATAAGATTTTATATATATATAAAACTAAAGTGACAAGTTAAAATAGATTGGGGTTCATTTTGTAAATATTTTACAGGGACCAAAAGTGAAAGTTTTGGGGGGAAACCTTTTATTTATATTGGTTCGGGACTCATTTGAGCGGCTTAACGAATGATTTAACGCACGAAACTTGCGCCATTGTTTTTCAAATCATTTTTCCGATAAAAATGAGTATTCGCTTGATAATATTTCATAAATATTTTATAACATTTAATAAAATATCTGTTATTCATTTTGCGAACCGGTTTTGCCTCGTCCGAAATAGAATGGATTTAAGCTCGAGCATTTGCGTTATCAACAACGCTTTTAATTAAAAATGATGAATAATTATTTAATATTTTTATTAATAAATACTGATAATTTAAATAACAAAACAAACCATTTAATTATTTTTTGTGTGCCGCGTTGCATATTGTTCAGAAAAATTGTTTGCGGTGTTTGTTTTAGCCCTTTTCGGCTCGTTTTCAGGTCTCGGGCATAACTCGAAAAGTTGTTAGGAGGTCGTTTTACTTCAAATTGCTTTAGAGTAAGAATAATGATAAAACGTGCTTATAGAGGTCATTCTTATAAGTCAGCCAGACCCTAAAAGTCAACGATTGAAATCGTCATTCAAAATTTCGAAAAACTCTCGGATGTTACAATGTGGATGTTCATCTTTATAGGTACATGATTGGTTCTTTAATGTACTTGACTGCTTCTAGACATGATATTATGTTTGTAGTCTGTGCTTGTTCTAGGTTTTAGGTCACTCCAAAGTCTTCCCATCTAAGTGTTGTCAAGAGAATTTTTAGGTATCTAAAGGGCAAACCCAAACTGGGTCTTTGGTATCCTAGAGTGTCTTCATTTGACCTGGAATCCTACTCAGATAGTGACTATGCTGGAGCAAATCTTGACAGGAAATCCACAATAGGAGGTTGTCAATTTCTTGGCAGGAGACTCATTTCTTGGCAATGCAAAAAGCAGACCATTGTGGCTACTTCTACTACAGAAGCAGAATATGTTGCTGCTGCAAGCTGCTGTGGGCAGGTTTTGTGGATTCAAAATCAAATGTTAGACTATGGGTTCAACTTCATGAACACAAAAATCTACATTGATAATGAAAGCACCATTTTCATTGTAAAGAATCCAGTATATCATTCCAAAACAAAGCACATTGCTATTAGACATCACTTCATTAGAGATGCTTATGAGAAGAAACTGATCCAAGTGCTTAAAATCCACACTAATGACAATGTAGCTGATCTACTCACCAAGGCATTTGATGTTAGCTGGTTCCAGTTCTTGGTTGTTTCAATTGGGATGTTAAATCAAAGTTGCATTGGTTAAGGAGTGGAAATTTGATGACTTGTATAGTTTGTATAAAGTTTTTGATGTCCGGATACATTTTAATCATAGGTGCTGCTTTTCCAAAGGTTTAAGAGGATTTACAAAGTGATTGCGAAGAGTTTTTAATGGTACTGAAGCACTCTTGTTACCTACATTGTTCATTCTTTGATTGACCAAAGTTAGTACTGACAGTGTAAAGTTAGTACCGCTGGGCAAAGTTTGTACCGCTATAGAGACGTTGAAGCAAAATACCGCCAAGGGTACAAAGTGTAAATTGAAACGGTTTCCTTGAAATTAGGTCTCCTAAACCTATATAAACCCAACTCAATTGCACAGTTCCTTACGCAATCTTACGCAATCTCTCTTAACTACATTCGAATATACAAGCCCTAATTTCTCTCTTCACGACGATCACTCTTCCAACAACAATGGCTGTTCTTGAGTCATGTCCTAAGCACAACATGGTCGCGTATCTGGAAAAGACTGAAGGCAATGCAGAGTTTCATGAGATCATTGATTTTCTTAAGCGTAGTTCCATTCATCATGCACTCACTGTAAGTTCTGTTGTATCTACTACATTTGTTGAACATGTTTTGGATGTCTGCTAAGTCCCAAAATAACAACAATGTTAGGCACATTACTGCCAAAGTAGCTGGCAAGTCTGTGTCTATCTCTGAGGCATCAATAAGAAGCGATCTTCTTTTTGATGATGCTGATGGGATAGACTCTTTACCTAATCAGGCTATATTTGATGCTATACAGCTTATGGGGTATGAGGAGGATTTAACAGTGTTAACATTTAATAAAGCTTTATTTTCACCCCAATGGAGGTTTTTATTTCATACAATAAATCATTGTCTTAGTTCAAAAAGTATCTCTTGGGATCAAATTCCTACTAATATTGCCACTGCTGTCATCTGCTTAACATCTAATCAGAAGTATGATTTTTCTAAATTAATTTTTGATGGTATGCTTAGACATTTAGATGCTAAGAAGAAGTTTGTAATGTACCCACGTTTTATTTCTATCTTTTTAGGTAAACAACTAGTTAATGTCCCTGTACCTTTAGATTATTTTCCTGTAAATACTTTAACTAGTAAAGTTTTTTTTCTTTCATGGTTAAAAAAGGGTAACATTTCTCAGAGAAAGTCACCCTTTTGTTTTGCTACCTATGTTGGTTAACAACCAACTTAAGGATGAGGTGCTCCATAAGGGAAAGACCATCTGAAGCTCTACACCTACAACATATCCTGCGCACAATAGTGAAGGTACCTAATGAGCCACAAACCGACTCATTCCTGCTCAAACTAGTGAGGTAACTATTGAGCAACGACGACATATCCCAAGACTTCAACCATACTATTATGCTGATTATAATCCAGAAACTTCTATTTGGGAATCTGGAGGTCATTCATCAGTGATTAATCCCTTTCGGGGAAATGAGGGTGAATGACCCCCCCCCCCCCCCCCCCCCCCACTCTCCAAAGTGTCTATGATCTTTGTCTCTCTTTATGTGCACAGGTTTCAGATCAAGCCAAAGAAATACACCACTTGAAGGCTCTAGTCAAAAAGCTCAAGAAGCAAGCTAACCCTGTAATCAAACACCACAGAGCATGGTTGCAAAGTGTTTCCTTGAAGCAAAGATTGGAAGAAAGAGATCTTAAAGAAACCAAATTGTGCCAAAGTCTGTATCCAAACAAGGGAGGAAGTTTGCTAAAGGTGAATCATCAGTTCAAAGAGATCCTCTATTTGATGAGATTCCTGAAGATACAGTTGATCATATGGAAACAGAGAATGCTCAGGATGAAGGGAGGACAAGGGATATAGTGGATGAAGACAAGGAGATTGAGGAGAATGTACTTAGTACTGAAGATGTACTTAGTACTGACAAGGATAAAGTTAGTACTGACAGACCAATGGTTAGTACTGACGGATCCAAAGTTAGTACTGACATGCAAATTAAAGGTACTGAAGAGCAAATTGAAAGTACTGATGGGTAAAGAAAAGGTACTGAAGATCATACAGAAGAAGGTAGTGCTACTCAAGTCACTCAAACACCTACTTCTACTCATATTTTGTGATGATGAAACAATAGCTAAGGTTCTTCTCAACATGAGTCAAGCCAAAGCAGTTTCTAGAGAAAAGGAGAAAGGTGTAGAGTTGAAGGATATTGAAGAAACTGACAGACCTAGACCTACCTCTACAAGATCACTTCTGACATTAAAGCCTCTTCCAAAAATTGATCCAAAAGACAAAGGAAAGAAGAAAATTGAAGAGGAGGATGAATCTGAAAGTGAATCTGATGGTATTTGTATTACTTAAAGCTGAGAGAAGTTTATAAAGCTTGAAGTGATGATCGAGATGGCTAGGAAAATACAAGAAGAGTGGGAAGGTGAAGAAGAAAGAAACAGAATAGCTGAAGAAAAAGCTACTAATGAAGCTCTCATAAGAAATTTTGATGATATAAAAGCAAGAATTGAGGCAGATAGACTTCTTGCTGAGAAGCTTCAAGAACAAGAAAGAGAGCAATTTACAATAGAAGAAAGAGCAAAGTTCCTTCATGACACAATTGCTGCTCAAAGAAAATTCCTTGCTCAACAGAGATCAGAGGCCATCAGGAACAGACCACCAACCAAGAATCAACTGAGAAATCAAATGATGACCTACTTGAAGCATGTAGGAAATTTCAAGCATGCTGAATTGAAAATCAAGAAGTTTGAGAAGAACATGTCCTGTATGTGAAGATTAAGAGTCAGATGAAGATTTTCATCTCTATTGGGTGGTGAAGATGAAAAGACTGATCAAAAGGTGAATGAGAAAAGGTGAGTTGGACTCCTCTAAAAGTTTTTGGGAAAAAAGTGATCAGGAGGAGAATAAAAAGAAGCCAAGGGAGGAGAATAAGAAAAGACAAGTACCAGAAAGAGAAAACTTGCTACTCAGGAAATAGTGAAGTCAAGGAAAAAGAGATACATTCAAAACATTCTGATGATGTATGATAAAGAGTGTGATGAGCTTAGATTTCATTTAACAATAGCTCCAGTGAGGAAAAAGAGTAGATTTGGAAATCTTGACAGGAAACTTACTATCAAAGAGTGGAAAATAGAGTGTCTTGGAACTAAGCCACAGGATGATAAAGCTAAAAACTTAGAAGAAATTAATCAAAATGTGGTGATTAGAAGCAATGGACAAAAGAGATATTTTAGCACTTTGATGAGGGTATTGTCCATATTTGATAGAGAAGATTTGAATGATGTGTATCAACTGGTAATGGACAGATATCAAGATGAGATACCTGAAGGTTTTGATAGAGTACTTTGGGGAGATCTGATGGTTATGTTCAATCCAGATGATGAAGATAAGTTTTGGAACTCACAGCAAGATTGGAACATAGTGAGTTGGAAACTACATGGTTCTTCAGGGGTACATACCTTAGTGACTGAAACAGGATTAGTCATTCATATGCTGGTAGAGAAGAAGTATCCTTTGATAAAGAAAGTAATGGTGCAAATGCTGAAGTTAAAGTTAGAGTCTGAAGAAGACAGTACTATGGCATTAGAGTTGATTAGATTTATCAAGAAGTTGCTTGCAGAGTTAGAACATGAAGAATAAGGTTGATGGAATTGAGAAGGGTTTGAGTGTTGGCTAACCACCACACAACAAATGGTCATCAGTTCACCATGCTTAACAGGCATAAGAACTGGCTAGTCCATAAGCAAACGACTTGTGGTAAAGACTTCTCAAATCCGTTTATGGTTGACAATTTACCAAAAATTATAGGGTTCTCAACTCACCTTGCTTCATGGTTAAGAGTTGGCTAGTCCATGATCAAACAGTTCATGGTAAAGACTAATTGCTAAAAACTATATGGTTTATCAATGCACCATGTTATGGCAATGAAGCATTGGCTAGTCCAAAAGCAAACAGTATTTGGTAAAGACAAATCAATAAGCCACAAAGTAAAGTCAGCTTAAACAGACCCAAACAAGCTTAATAAGTCTAGAAAATAAGTTGTATAATCTATGAAACCCTTTAGTTATTGGGCTAACGAGCCCAATAAGTTCAAATAAGCTCAAATAAGCTCACCCGAGCTTATTTTTTAGCTTATCAGTTTTTAATAAGCTTAAGGAGGGCTTATGTACTTTTGAAATTTCATTTGGACTTTTAAATAGCTTATTGGACCTTAACGGGCCCAATAAGGCTCATTAAGCCCAATAAGCATAAATAAGCTTATCCGAGCTTATTTATAAGAAGTTTTAGCTTTTGTGACTTATTTGGAAGTAATAAAACCAATTGCCACTTGTTAGAACTTAATCGGGCTTAAAATGTGATTTTTACAAGTTAAGGGACTAAAAGTGTCAACTTTGAAACTTAAGGGTTCAAATCTGTCAACTCACTGTTTTTGTAAGTTGAAGGACTGTTTTTATCATTTCTGAAACTTTATGGACTATTGAAACATATAAGGACTTAAAGTGAAATTTGTAAAGTTGAAGGGCCAAAAGTGTACAAGTGGAAACTTAAGGGTTTAAAAATGTAAAATAGTATATATTTCATAAACCTAGGGGCTGTTTTGAAATTATGGGAAAACCCAAGGGTATTTTATAAACAAAAGTGATTTTATAAATACTTAGCGTACCGGACGAATTACATTCGGATATTATACAAGTTAACCGACGACTTAATAAATAGGAATATTTATTAATAACGTTTATACGTATACTATAACGTGTGGAATCGTATACCTTCCCAAGAGCCATCATGTGAATACAAATACAATAAACATGTGCACCACCACATAAGTGATAACAGTATATATAAACTAGCAATTTATTGTAGTTTATACATTAAGTCTTTAGCCTAAACTTGTAGACTAAGACTGACCGTATTTACTTAGGTATTTGACGGTGTGATACATTTGCCTTGATATATGATCATTTTTTATTTTTTTTTTCCCCCCGCAGTGACTATTACTAAGTGAGTTCATACCCCAGTGTTTTACAATTTATTTTAAATGTTTTACATTGTTGGGGTGAGAACATGCTTTGTTTTACAAATTGGACGCAAGTGTACATTTTATACTATGATTACGTGTTTGCCTAAGTAGCGATAACCCACTGAGCCCTTTTATCATGAACTATCAATTGCTAGATTGCAAGCGCGAATGTTATAAATAGATCTATTTGGGATTGACATCCCCGTTTGGGTGAGTAGCGCTCACTGTGCCGGGTTGCCGGACAACAAACGTATACCATGTCGAATTTGGGAGATTTGCCAGAGTTAGAATATCATTCACGGCATTAAATGACAATTAAATGCATCATACATTGGCGAGCTTCAGTGTCATGAGCTTAGGAAAACGTAATTACTTTTTATGATGTTTGCATCTGTTGCTTAATCATACACTTAGAAATCTTGCGGTCCTACTATTGATTTACATAAATCTATGAATTCACCAACTTTATGTTGACGTTTTAAGCATGTTTTCTCAGGTCAATAAGGCACGAGGTGCTCAGATACATTGGGGTCACTCTTTGGAAGAGTCAGTACTAAAGATTTAGGGCGCATTACACTTTGGGAACATTTGTTATAAACTGAAATCTTTACCTACGTTGTCGAACAATTTGAAGCCATGAGCTTATGTAACGAACAAGTATTTTGTTAAATCCAATGTATCTTTTAAACGACACGTTTAATGGTCGTTCTCATATCTTGTGCTATTGATCTATGAGGTAACGCCCTCGGATATTCAACATTCTGCTGCAACCCAGATTTGGGGGTGTTACAAATTAGATCCCCTAGGATTCATTTTACTCTCATATCTTTGGATATTAAGAAACTCCATGAATTGACAATCACTGATCCAACATCTTCATCTTCTAAACCATCATCATATTCATCAAAATTATCGTCTACATATGCCACAAATGATGATGAACTTCCGGCTGAGAAAGTATCACAAAAACTTGTGAAAGAAATGTCAGAAACGATAGATGAGGCTAAATTGCGCAAAGTTGTTGATGAAATGTTGAGACAACGATGCACTTCAGGAGATGAACATCAATATCACATTGATCAGATGCAGAATTTCTTGAAGAATGATATTGTGAAGAATGATATTGTGAGGGAAAGCAGAAGAGAAATTTTAACTTCATTATTTCCACAAAAGCCCACTCCAGTCGTTCAAAGCTGCCAAAGAGATCCCAAAGCTCCTGCACTAATTCTTGTCAATCAAGATTTGTTGTACCTAAAGAAAGGCAACTCAGGATCTGAGAAGTTTGTGTTGTATCTACACAAGTTTCTTGCGGTTATCTCGCCTGATGATGACATTGAAGAAAGAACATCCAGATGGGTAGACAAATGTGTGAAGAATTTAATCCTTTTGCTCAATACAGTGTTGAACATTAGAAGAATCCACATGCAAAGATCTTCTACATTAAGAGAAAAAAGGAACTAGGCTAGCCAATAGATGAAGTCTACTCAAATTTAAAGATTGTTCAAGTCATCAAAACCTATAGTGAATTAGGACATGAGCATAAATTTGTAACAGAGATTATTGTAAGGAGAGCAAATGGTAGCATAGCGTTAATCACTAAGCCAGACTACAAGAACCTCAACAAGAATGACATTGAGTATATGTATTTGTTATGCGTCAATGGCAAGGTAGAAGACTATGTTGAGACTGGACAGCTGTGGTCATTGTCAGTCTTCATCAGAAGTACAGTGATCTAGGAAAGAGTATATGATTTCCAGCTAGGTGTGAAAAGCTATCAACAGAAAGTCAACATTACTGCACCAACAATTACTTTCTCGAGCATTGAGAAGCATAAGATGTTCTCCATCATCTTTGAACCAATATATGGCATTATATACAAGAACAACAAGAAAGAAAAGAGAGTGATGAGACATCAAGAGATTCATAAGTTTTGTGACGCTACATTGAAAAGAGTCTTGGAAGGGTTGAAAAGCTATAATAATGATGTAAAGCCTGGTTATGTGACTCCAAGTCTCAGTAAAGAAGATGTTGAGTACCTACAACTGTTTGAGGAAGAAATTAAAGAACGGTTGAAGCATCATGATCAGATGAGACGTTGGGAGATATATGTGAACGGAAGACCACTAGGATCAAGAAGGGAACGCCCAGAATAATCGACCCTTAGGGGGAGATTGTTAGGATTATAAAAATGTCGATTATGATACTTTAGTGGTTTTAATTATTAATAAATTATTTAACATTAATTTTATAATAGAAGTATTTGGTAATAAGGATAAATATTCTTAAAGTATCAAATTTAAAGCTCCAATATTAATCCAAAGAATAAGGACTAAACTGCAAATTAGGGAAAATAAAAGAAGGGAAGCTAATCCTCCCCTCTCCTATAAATACCCACTTGTAACTCTCACTTTCTCTCTCATTTCTCTTTTCTTAATAAAATTTGAAAATTTGTGAAAGTTTTGCCTTTCTCTCTTAATTCTCTCTATACGAAACCTTTCTATAGAGTGAGATTCGAGATAAAACGTGACCTAACAGGTCTTTTGGAATTTGTTCGATCATTGCGAATTCGTTAGTTTGAAATTTTTTGGATCTTCGTTCGTCAGCCTTTTAAAGTTGGTTGCTTGAATTTGATTGTCTTTGTTGAAGATCGTTTGAGCCGATTTGTTCGTTTATTTGACCGTGTTTGAATTTGTCGGTCAACGTTTGATTGTTTGGTTTGTAGTTGTTGGCGTTTGTTTTGGTTCGGTTTGTTTTGGATCGTTTTTAGAACCGATCGTTTCTTTGAATTAGGCTAGTATCTCTAACGTTTGGAAATTGAAAATTTTAATTTGGTTTGAAACATGTGGAGGAGTTTAAGTCACGGTGGAGATTGTTTGAAAATTAACGTAAACTTTAGGAGTTGTTTGGTAAATTTGGTAATTTATTTGGATTTAAGTTCATTTGGATACCAAATATTTTATGGATACCGGGGGACTCATCCCCACCCTTCCTCTTCATCTCATCTAATGGATGAGATAAATACACAGTTTACACTGTATGGTAATTTGGTCTTTCACAACCAAAAGATATATAAACCTTTTTTCTTACTAACCACTCATTTAACACACACACACACATAACATGTTTTTTCTTTCTCTCTCTCTACACCAACAAATGGATCTTCTTTTTCTCTCTCTATAAGAACAACTAATCCATCAGCTTCTTTGATAGATCGATTGATCTTTGATCTTTAAATAAAAATAACACGAACAACTAATGGATCGATCTTCGATCGATCCATTAGCTTCTTCAATCCATCAGCTTCTTCTTCATTTGATTAACATCAGGTTAGATTCATCAGATTTTTTTTTCATTTTTAGCTTATTTGATTTGAATAAGCTTGTTAATATATCATCATTTAAATTTATAAGCTTATAATTCAGCTTATTTTGATCGAATATCTTAATTATATGTTATTAGTGATAAGCTAATTTATTTAGATCTTTTCCGTGAATAAGTTTATTTATTATCATCGTTTGAATTTATGTTGCTAAGTTATAAGCTACCTTATTAGCTTATTTTGATGAATTATAAGCTATATTATTTAGCTTATTTATGTTGCTAGTGTTAATAAGCTTTGTTATTAACTATTTTTATGTTTTGAATAAGCTTTATTAGATTAATTTGTTGATATAAGCTGAATCAAGGTGTATTTAGCTTATCAGTTAGCAATAAGCAGTTTTAAATAGTTGTTGGTTAATCTGTTTGATATATCATATATGATATGTTTCGGACGTATATCATATATGATATGTTTCGGACGTATATCATATATGATTTTGCTTTTTCATATGTATATGGCATGCGATTATCATATATGATATTTTTTTTCAGGTGACGGTTTATTTATTCTTTTATTTTCATTTTATTTTTTCAGAGATTGAAATGTGCACAGGTATGTTTAAGGATCAAGATGAAGTCGTGGTGGCCCAGGAGGAAGTTCAAGAAAAAGTAGATTTGGTTGAAAATGAAGAAGAAGAATTGATTGAAGAAGAAGAATAGCAGTTTAGATAATAAAAATGTTTTGGTTTAATCATGAATTCAGTAGACTCTTTGTTTTTGTGTCTTTTGATTATGAATAAGTTTTTATCATATATGTTATCATATTTGATTTTACATTAGGCTTACTTTCTATTTGAATTATCATATATGATATTGTTAAAAAGTACTATTTTATAGTTTGTGAACCAAGTGTTGGATCTTTAGTTTTTTACATGGGTTTACCCTCGCTACTATATTTATACATGATAACCTATTTTTGATTGTTTGAGGAGTATCATGTATTATAATGTTAAGAAAGGGGTCTTTTAATTTTGTGAATAAGTGATGTTTTTATTTATTTTTAACCGTCCGAGTATATCATATATGATATACTGGTATTACATTTTTAGCTTGTTGTGAAATGCCAAAAACACACAAGTGATTATTTATTTGTTCAATAAGAAGTTTAACAAGACAAGACATTTAACCAAAAGATACATCCATATTCATTTTATAATAAAATACGACGAATTAGTAGCATTACATTGTTAAACCATGATCAACGAATTAGTAGCATTACATTGTTAAACCATGATCAACAAGTTGGATCCCCAAAATGTGGTACATACCACCAACTGCTTGTCAACCTACACTACTTGATTAGCCTACCAACAACTTGTCATTCTTTGCAAACGCATGTGCCTCGTCGCTCATCTTCTCGCTGTGGATGTTTATGTCATATGTCAAGATCTTTCTTGCAAACCTCAGCCCTATCTTGTGTATTTCCATTTCTTGTGTAAAATGCATTAAAAACTGCTTTCTCTACACAAATAAAAAGATTTGATTTTAGTTTCAAGCACATTATCATATATGATATATTATAGTGTTACAGAAGTTGACTTTCAAGCAGATTATCATATATGATATTATACACACAACTAACTTTTAATTACTCACCAGGAGATGACAGCCTTGCTTGTATTTTAGTTTCAAGCACATTATCATGTATGATAAATTTTAATGTTAAAGAAGTTAACTTTCAAGCAAATTATCATATATGATATTATACACAAAACTAACTTTTTATTACTCACCAAGAGATCACAAACTGCTTATATTTTATTTTTAAGCACATTATCATATATGATGTAGTATAAATGCTTAAAACCTAGCTTATATCATATATGATACAGTACATAATTTTTTATAATTTTTTCAAGAAAACTTATCAATAAAAGAATATTTCACTAACGGTCATCGCTATATCCTGTTCATCGTAATAACCTATAAAACCTGATATTTCATAAAAATAAGCTAATAAGTTTGCTTATAATTCAGCATAATAAATTCAGATGATATAGATTCATAAGCTTATTCACATGCAAACACACTCAGAATTAGCTTATCATTTCAACAACGAAAATTCACACATCATTCGTCAAACAAGCTAATAAAGGATAAATGATTTTACTAAAAGCTTATCATATCAAAATAAGCTAAAAAAGATAAATAAAAACAGATCGGATGAACTTTACTTGATGTTAATAAACCGAAGAAGGAGATAATCGATTTACAAAGAAGATAATCGATTAATTAGATGTTCGTGATTACTCATTCAGATCTGATTTTGTTTGTGTGTGTGTTTTAGTGTGTGTTAGATGAGAGAGAGAGAGAGAGAGAGAGAGAGAGAGAGAGAGAGAGAGAGAGAGAGAGAGAGAGAGAGTGTGTGTGATAAATCTAAAAGACGGGGTGTGAGTGTGGATGGTGCCTGGGTAGTTGCGAAGGTAATTTTACCAGATTACCCTTCCATTTTTTTTTGTTTTTTTTAATACAAAATCTTTTTTAATCTCCACCCTTCTTTTTTTTAGATGGATGGCTGGGATTTGTCCCCCAGTATCCAAGAAAAGAAGGGTTTCTTAAATAACTCCCCTTATTTATTTGACGTGTCCTACAAGTTTGAGTTTGTTTAACATTAAAAACTATTCTATAACGGTTAGGGTTTAGTTTCTTATAAATAAGGATCATTAGTATTGATTTTTTTTGTACCTTTGGAATAAGAATTTGGTACCTTTTGAATTAAAATTTGTGTATTAGTACCTTTAAATTTGGTTTTGTATTTGGTTTGACATTTTGGATAAAGCTTTCGTTTTGTTTGTTTGATTTTGTTTGTTTTGTCTTTTATCAACATCTGTGGAGAAGTGATCTTCAGTCCCCCTTATGCTAAGAAAACTCAGTATGGGAGGCTAAATCCCAGAAGAAACATCCATGCTTGGACCATTTAAGATTTCAAAATGTTTTAATAAGCTGAGATTCTGTAAACCGCTAACAGGAAACGACTCTATACTTAGATAATGAATGATGTCCAGTTTAGTGAGGATAAGCAAGTCAATTCAAGGATTGCTTTCAAATTTGACCACTCGCTCATACATACAACTTCAAGCATAGGCACCGTTGTGTTAAAAAGCACATTCTCCAGCTCGTTTCGCTATAGTTTGTTACACTTCTGAATCGTAAGTGACTTGAGCTTTTTGGCATCCTCCGGTTGGTAAGGAGAGAGATGTAATCGAAGTACAACCAGTTATACTCAATGCTTTAATGCTACTTGGTATGCTCCAGATTCTTATAAATCAGTAAATTCAAATCCTAAGAAACGTTAGGAGGTTGCACCCAAAATGATCAAGATCCTCCCCTTTCTAATCTCCTAAAAATGACATGTTCTTCTAAAAATGATACTACCAACTTTCTTAAATTCACAAAAAACCTTACTTCCCTCTGCTTGTGATTCCCACAAGTATTTTATTCCATCACATTCTTTGATACTTACTTCTTTCACAGTCTCAAAAGTCAAGATAATCTATAACACCTCTCCAGACACCATTAGTAAGTCCTGAAAGGCTGAAACAGCACCTTATATAATCAAGACGTGGTGACTAATGTACATTAATTATCAGGCCTCATAATACACCATTACAACATTTTCTTACTTCTAGAACTCTCAGCGAAGGCATACCTATTATTGTTTATGTGAGAAACTAACTACAAAATTCAAAAATCACCCGACGACTCTTTTGCAGTACTTATTTAGTTATACTCTTTGTTTGTTGAAGAGCTAAGATTTCATGTTGTTAAGGACCAGTTTTATGGTACACAACTACACATTCTCACTTATCTATCAACAACCTAAATGCCTAACCTATTAGACAATGTAAACCCCGTAGGTATAATTTTATTAATGACCATTATTTATAATGGTGAAAACCTTAATACCCTAACAACAAACCGGGTTTGGGCCTATTACATAAATAACTTTGACTAACAACTTTGACTAATATTAATTACTTTGACTAACAACTTTGACTAACATAAATTACTTTGACTAACACTAACATATATCCTCTAATACTCCCCCGCAGTCCGAGTGGCGAAATCGCGAAAGCTCGGACTGAAGAAGAAAATTAAGAAAGCAAAATAAAACAATAAACCAAAATAAAACGGGATAACCCAAAGTATCCCCTATTCTAATTTTTGTTTACGGATAACCAAAGTATCCGAAGGATAAACCAAAGTATCCAAAACTCGTCTCGGGATAAGAACCCAAGATTCGACACCAACAAAGTCGTCTCGAATAAGAACCCTAGATTCGACACCAACAAAAGTCGTCTCGGGAATAAGAACCCTAGATTCGACACCAACAAAAGTCGTCTCGGGAATTAATACCCTGGATTCGACAAAAAAAAAACAATTAAATAACTATAATTTTTTTTAATTCAACATCACATAACTAAAAACAATAAAAATAAAACCTAAATCACCCCAATCACCACCATGATTCAGAATCATCACCCTGGACAGAAGGTATCTTCGAGTTGACTTCCACTTATTTTTCATGTAAAACAATGGACAAATTAGAACATCCTTTTTACCAGGATTCCTAAGAGAAAACCTTACACTCGAATTAACCAAACCTTTAACTTTATCAGGCCTAAACAAACAGAATTGCCAAACAATAATAGCACCCCAATCATGGCCAACAACAAAAACTTTATCTTCACCCATTTGTATTATGTGCATGTTTAGGCTGTTGACTTTTATTGCCTTGTGATCTATGTCTTCCATGCTTTACTTCTCAATAGACAGGGGTTGTTAGGTTTTGTGCTTTTGTATCGGATCAGTAAGGTTATATGATATATATTGGATGATGAATGAAGATAAACAATATACTGCAATGATGATGAATAATTTTTATTGAGATCTGTGTAGATGATGGATTAGAAAAGAAAAAAAAATGACGGCGGATCTCGATTTTAGGTTTTTTAGGTTTGGTATTGAGAGGATAACAGGTTGGTCTCTGATACCATGTTAGACAATGAAAAACCTTGTAGGTATAATTTTATTAATAGAATGATAGAAAACCCTTTGAGGTATGATTTATTAATGACCATTATTTATAATGGTGAAAACCCTAATACCATAAACCCACAAACCGGGCTTGGGCCTATTACATAAATAACTTTGACTAACATTAATTACTTTGACGAACAACTTTGACTAACACTAACATATATCCTCTAATATAAACATGTTATATACGGTTCATTTTCAGGTATAAAACGTACGTACAAAACGGATTCATCTATATCCTAAAAGTCGTGGTACAGTAATACAGTATCGGGCTGCTGCGACTTCTTGGGCTGCCGGTTGGGCCCAGTTGGGCCGACCCATTTTTTTTTACTTAATAATTCACCGGCCCACAATTAAAAAAAATTACAAAACGGACCATCAACTTTTAACTTTACCCGCTCAATCAGATAAAAAAATACTCACGAAAAGATTTTCAAGTTGCGAACAAAACGAGCTCAGTATTGCAATGCTTCTGAAATACGCACGATCTTATAAAAAATGTTCACGTTTAATATAAATAGGAAAAAAAAACTTACAAATCATACCCTCACCTTTTAACTATTCACGACTTTTTTTATATAATAAACTTTGTTTATCACATATATAACGTATATCCACCAATTCATTGTCGGTTGGGCCCAGTTGGGCCAGCCCAATTTTTTTTTTTACTTAATAATTCACTGGTCGACAATAAAAAAAATTACAAAACGGACCCTCAACTTTTAACTTTACCGGCTCATTCGAATTTTGGTTCAAGCTTATACTTTGGTTTTCTAAAACAAAATTTTTCTATTTGCAAAAATAATGTGTTATTATTAAAAATATTTCAAAAAAAAAAAAAAAATTTAGTTGGTGAATAAAAGGATGCAAGTTACAAATCCTTAGTGTTAATAATAATATACAAACTCCATCGCAATAAAGTACATGGGCATTTGTCGGTTCGTTCCCGATGTGACATCGAAAGAAAGGGTGGAGGATGTATATTTAGGGTCGGTATTATAATAAGTACACTGACTCTTGTTGGAGGCGTGGCCGATGTGTCGTCGAAAGAAAAGTGATACCGGTTCCTAGCCTAATAATGTAGATAGTAATGTTAATGTTGCAAATTAGAAAATAAATAGTAAAAGTTTCTTTCTCTAAAACCAAAGTATTCTTTTGAACCAAAATTTGCAAAAGTCTACAAGGCTTTTTCATCGGAAGTTCATGCGTCTCGATTTTTATTCTCCGGATGGGGTGTCAAACGCGTTAGCACTTACCCGATGACGGTGGGATGCTAGAGAAAAAGTCATTCATGGGACAAGTGAACCAACAATGTCTTAGCTAAGGAGGTTTTTGTTTGCTTTGAGTTGTGATCTTACTAAGTGATTAACATATTAGCCCAAATAGCCCAAAAGGCCCATGTGTAAAGCTTGGTCGGATTTCAACTATCTAAATATGTGGATTTAATGGTTTAAATTAATTTGAGTACACACACTTAAATATATGATGTCGGGAGGAAAAATTCACAAGTTGTAATTATAAGTAGTCTTAGCATCTTAGCTCGTACTTAACAGTGATCTTATTTTTAAGCTTAGTTTGGAAAAAATAAAAAATCGGGGATGACGAAGTTATCTTTTAAGACACTTTTCAACTGCTTTTTGTTCTATGATCCTTAAAGTTACCATTAAGATAATGAAAACAATACATTGTGTCACACAAGAATAAATTGTAGTTAGGTAGTCTTTTAAGAAAAATCATAAAAAAATAAAAAAATCTTTGAAAATGGGAATTCGGGTGTTTTATAACTTGTGATCTCTTAGCTCTCTCAACAAAAATCTTTGCTACTTTTCAAAGGTTTAGTTTGGGGAAGTTTCGAGGTATTTGGTTATAAGGCATGTAATATTGCGTGAGGACACGCAATCGTTTAGTTTGGGGAATTTTGATAGGTGTAAAATACACATATCCGTTAACACCAATGACCCTAAAATGACCAAAAACATACTAAAAATGGCAAAGATATGCTTGTTTTTGTGTTTTGTGTATGCAGGTATGGATAAGACAAAAATCACATGAAAATCGTCAAAAAACGGGCAAACACGGACACGAGAAACGGAAGAGCACAAAAGAAGATGGGAAATCAAGCCAAAGTCAAAGTCAAAGTCAACACTAGAAGACAAAATCTTAAAAGTTCAAATCCAATCCCTCAAGTTTCAAAAGTTACACAAATGGTCCTTGAGGTCTAATGGGCCTATTATCCCTAAACAACACCCGGATCCAAAGCCCAAAACAAAAGCCCAAAATCCTAAGCCCATATCCCTTTTATTAAACCACAGGGACCATTCCTGCCAAAGATAAAAGTTATGGCTTTTAATAAACCAAAGAAAGGGACTAGTTTTGCCATAAACCCAAAGTTTAAATCCCTTTTACCCCTCAGTTAAAATTAGGCGCAAAAAAACGTTAGGTACTATTCATCATCTCCCTCGCCAATTAACCCCGGGTAAAACAAAGGGCAAATGAAAATTAAGGGACAAGATGGGCAATTCAATGGCTCAAATACATGCTGGCAGAGTTATACATCATCAAACTTACCTCATTGGTCTATCACATCAAAGAATGACACGCTGGCAGGAGTAGAAGCACAAAGAATGATGAGTTTTGTACTTAAGGCACTCACAGAAGTAGCACAAATGTCTCAATCACGGATTGCCACGCTGGCAATCCGTGTGAGATCATTTGGTGATCTAACGGATGAAAATCATCATCCAATCATTGGAAGGATCCAAGGGATGATATGAGAGGAGCGTGTGGAAGAACTCAGGGTCTAGAAGGTTCAGCTGTGGCTATAAATAGCACACACTATCACACACATTAATCACCTAGTTTTTACTTTAGTCTAGCTTTTATTTTTAGCTTAATTTACTTTTAGTTTATGCAAACTTCCTTTCAAATGTAATTTTCTCTTTAAGTAATTTGTAATTTTCAGTTTTAAAGCATTGTAATTCTCTTTGAAGTTTAATAAAATCCTTATTTCTAGTTTTAATAAGCTGTTTTTAAGTCATAAACTCTTATAAGCTCACAATTCTTATGTTACTGTTGGATAAGCTCTTACAAGCTCTCATAAGTCTCTAAGCTTATGATAGAGCTAAATTGATCATTAAATCTACTTAAATCCTAAAATCAGTTAAATACCTTTAAATTTTGGACTTATAAGCTGTGGAAGGGGAGCTTACAATGGAAGAGCTCCCATGGACTTTACTGGCTTATCTTAGGATAAGCCAGAGCTTGTAGATGCTCATTTGAGCTTATTTTATGCTTCTGTTTAGCCGAAGCCCTTTGTAAGTCTTCATTTAATTTCATTGTCTTTAATTTCTAGCTTAATAGTTGCTTAATAGTTTATTTAGCTTTACTTATTTGCTTATCAGTTTCTTAAATTTGCTTTCTAGTTGCTTATCTGTGTCTTATTTTGCTTATTAGTCATACATTTTCATCTGTTTTTAGCTTAATTGTTGTAGAACTTAGAATTTTATAATCTGTCATAATATCATTAAAAAAACCAAAAATATTAGTTTAATTCTTTAAGATCTTAGTTTCTGTTTTGTTTACTTGTTTGCATAAGCTAATTAGGATGGTTATAAGCTACTTAATATCTGGTATCAAGGAGATGATCACTAGTTTTCAAATTGATAAGCCTAATGAAATCTGTCATAGTCTTAAGGGGTGTTTGGTTTAGTGCTATTTGACCCTCAAAAGTCAAAGTGACTTAGAAGTTTTTCTTTGGGCAGTTTAATATTGATAATTGATAAGGTTTTGAGAAGTTTTGAATCATTAGTTTAGGTTTAAAATCATTTTTGGCTTAAATTTCTTGGCTGTGCACCAGGGGAGATATCCCTATTTCTTTGTTAAGCTAAAATTGGATCTAAGCTTTTTAGGCTTAGTTTTGTGTTTACATTGTGTCAAGACACACTCATTAGGAGTGTGTTATGCAGGCTTGACCAAAAAGGTCACCTGCATTAGTGATTTTGTGCATTTGCATATTGCATCAGCAGTAGTAACTTAGGTTGCTACTGCTGACTTTTCTAGTTTCATTTAGGTTAGTAAATGTAGGATTTAGGATCTAAATTTCAGCTAGCTTATAGATTAGATATAGTTTAAGTTAGATAAAAACTTGTCTTATCATTTCTAGCTTAAATACTTAGGTAAATTTAGCTTAAAAAGTCATCAAAAACCTCAAAAAGGCCAAAAACAGCAGATAATAGGACTTAGCTGTTTGGATCAAAGTTAGAATTAGCTCAAGTAGTTTTTAGACTTTTAAAATCAGTAGGTTCATAAATTACAAATAGGATAATTCAGTATAAGATTTGTTTTCTCATTTCTAGCTTATAACTTAGGATAAACTTGCTCTTAAAAGTTTACAAAAATCTTTAAAAAAATCAAAATCAGTAGTATGAAAAACCTTAGTTTTCAAATTCTTAAATTTAGCTTTAGAAGTGTTATATTAATGATTGATTCTTAGCTTTATAAAGTAGGTGATTAATTTTCATAGGATTTAGCTTTTGAATTTGGCTGATTGGTGCATTTTTAGGCTTATATTGATTTTGAGCTTTTAGTGTGTGTCCCTAAAGTTTCTGTCTTAATCTTCAATTTCCATAAGCTTTAAGTGTTAGTAGATAAATGAGCTTGTTAGATTTAGCTTTTAGACATCATTAGCTACTAGGAATAGCTTTTGAATTCAAGTTTGAGCTTAAATTGAAATGTGTGCAAGCCTTTTAGTCAATAAAAGTTTTTTTTAAGCCTTCAAAAGGCCACTTCCTGTAATCAGACTTTCATAAGTTGTTTTTGAGATTATTTTTGAGTTTAAGCTTATGTTGTTTTTGTTAAAGTTGTTAAGAATAGCTTAATTTACAACTTTGACTTTTGAGTTTCAAAAATAAAAAAATTGCAAAAAGGGTGTTAGCCAACCTCGAACCCACGACCTCTCTCTCACAACACCACAGCCTTAACACTTGTGCTACAATAGCTCATCCAACCACTTCTCCTTTCATTTAATTGATAAACTCTTTTTCATTTCCTTTTACTTTAAAAGTCGTAGCTTCTTTGTGCTTATTAGGAGCTTATTTGATAAGTTGGGGGGTTAGTTATAAAACTTTCCCTTGGTCCTTTGTTGCTTATGGACTTTCCCTGGATTTTTGTTATTTTGCCATCAAAGTAGTTATTTTTAATTCATTTTTCTTAGGATTTAAATTTTCGAAAAATCTTTAACAATATAGAAAAAGTTTCTTAAAAATACAACAAAATAGTTTTAGGATTTTTAGGATTAAATACTTTTAGGTTTACATTCAGAAAAATCATTTTCAACACTTTAGATTTTTAATTTTCATTTTTAAGCCTTTATTTTTAATTTTAAAAATAGGATTTTAATTTTAAAAATAGTTAAAAATAGTATACTGAGTTTTAAGTTACTTTAGACTTTACTAAGTTTAAAAATCATTTTTATAAATTTTTAGGACTTAATTTGCTATTTTTTAGGATTTAATTAGATTAAAATAGTTTTTAATTCATAATAAATTCAAAAATGATAAAAAAAATATTTTTCTTTTTCTTAAAATTTTCTTTTGTCCTATTTTAGGTTTAGAAAATTTAGTTTGATTTTTAAGAGTTGGTTTGCCTTATTAGCTAATTATCGAATTTATATTTGTTCTAGTTATTAGTTTAATTGTGTTTTTTTTTATGTGCTTATTTTAAATGTGCTTTTATTTAGTAGTTAGATAATCAATCAATCTTTTTCTCTTCAACTTATAAACCCAATCTAAGGCGTGGTTTCAATTTCGCAAGTCGTTGGGGGAAACGACCCGAGAAAGCATACTTCCCGGTAAACATACGTATATTATTATTATTATATATTTGTATAAGAATTTTCCTAGAGGGCTACTTTGGGAATTATTCTCTATACTTTTGTGTATTATCATAATGTAGTGTGTAAAAACTATATATCAGTTTAGGGTGGGGGTTTATATAGGCACTCAACCCTAAAGCTTTTGAAACAAGATAGGTATCTTTTCCATATTTATCACAAATCTTTTCTCCTTCCTTTTTCCTTTTCCTTAAACCGAACAAACACCCCCTTCTGGAACCCTCCAGGGATCGACCAACAAGGGGCTCCCTTGTGGTTCGGGTTTTGTCCAGTTTAGTCCCTTGGTTTTATATTTAAAGTATCTGTTAAATTAGTTATACAAGTAACGTAATTAACGACTATTTAAATATTTATTTCGTGAAGTATATTAAACCTTTAATAACAAGTAAATATATATTAAATGTTTAATAAAGCATCTTCGGGTCTTAACGTGTGTGCCCCCAATAGGCTCACGTATTTTAATTGTATTTTAACGCGGGATCCAATACCATATTCCAAGGCTTTCCCACTTGGAAGTTAGAGTAGCAGATTGCATCAATACTGATAATTGGCAACGTCTAGTAACACACACAATTACCTTTAAATTAGAAATACTTGAGATAAAGTTTCAGGAACAATCTTAGCTTATAATGGTTATGTATTACTTGCCATTATCATCCCTTTGTTACAGATACCGTTAAACCATAGATATGGATCATAACTCATTCCATATAGTTTAACAATTTAGTTTCTCGTTACAGAAATAATTCAGATATACCAAAGGTAATCAAGAATCAATCTTGAATTACACTTTTAGGTTCGGCCAAAACAATATTATTTGATTAATTCTGGAGGATGGGCCATGGATCATTCTACAATTTAAAACAATTGGAGGAACAAATTTTTTATTGCTACAAGTGTTTTGTGGATGCTGCTTCACATCACTTCCAGCATAGCCTTTATAACTACTAATTTTTTTGTTAGCGTTTGACTTATATTAAAAGTGATATCACACATGCAAAACTTGTTTGTATCTCAAGTCTAAGGATGACTTATATAAGGGACCATTTTCGATATCTTACTCATGACGAGGATCCAAAAGTAAATATTCGAAGTTGGGGGTATCCAATATGCATCCCTTGTGAATACACATGAGTTTGGCAGGAACAATCCATATATTCAAAGAATATAACCAACACTCACATTTGCCTTATGGAACAATTATTCCCATAATGTTAACCGACAATAGACATATTTAGAATAATAAAATTATAAGGATTAAACATGCAAATATAGGATAATAATTATTATATATGTGAATAACAAATATCACGTATCTTTATTCGTCAAAAAGTAAAAATTGTTTTACAATTCCAATTATCCAAATACTAAAATAGATATGCATGAAAATAATTAGCAAGTTGAAGTCCAATGTTTTCAACATTCTTAACTCTTTCTTTACAAGACAGCTAAATAGTTATCTGAGTAAACTTTCCGAATACTTGTTTCAAATTCACAAATTTGTGAAGGATTTGAATCATATGATGAGTGTCGTATGTATATTTGCATACTATAGCAAGCATCATAGTATGGAAATTTGACAGTACCTTTAATGGGGGTATCTGAAGTCAACAACATACCTATCTCAGATAGTCATCTTTATAGTTTCTTAAAATGAAAAGTATTCTTATTTTTTAATGTGTAGTGCAACAATGCTCTTAGCTGAGCATATCTAGTTAGCAGATTTATCATAAATGATAAAATCCTACTTAAACTAGAATTGATTATTCTCTAGCATCGGTGTACATAAATAACATTATGCCTTATATAATTCGTAAACATTTGTATTAACAATCATCTAAGTTCTCTCAATTAGATATTGATATCAAACTACTCTCAATTTGATATGTTGGTTGTTAACTCATCTTGCTCTCATGCAAAAGTAACAACGAGCCTCATACACAATATAAGATATACATGATGAATCCTTAGTTAAAAACACAAGGTTTTCATCCATGTATTAAATTAACTCAAGTGAAATATATCATTTAAGACTTACCTCAATGATATATTGCATTGTGTTGGACTTAATCATCGCATATGTTCATATCAATAAACATTTATTCCATGATCGTTTGTTTTATTTCCTAATTTCCCAAGGGAAGTTTCATTCTAATCTTAAGGATTAACATCTAGCTTTGATGGAATGATGCTTTCAATATGTTACACAACATATGAATTTTAAGAAAAAACACAGTGCTCCCACTTGATGTCAAGTATACTAAGGAGTTATCTTAATTTAATCAAAAATCATGTTGTAATTAAACTTAAGATTTCAGCACCTAGATACATGATCCAATCCACACTTGGATTCTATTATCTTGTATACTTTATAAAGATTATTTGAACTCATAAATCTTTTGATTACACACCGTCCTCGCAAAAGGTAATCATAAAGAAAAGAGTTATAAAATTAATTGCCATGTTCCAAATACAGACTCATAACCCTTTTGATTATGCACCGTCCTCGCAAAAGTAATCATAAAAGAAAAAGTTATGAACCTTAATTTGCAATATTTTAGATTCAAGAAAACATGTATGACAATTAGTTATCTTTATATAATTAATGCGTGTAGAAAAGAAATATTTAATCATAGTCAATTGCTTGAGTAAGATTAAAACTCTTATCCTCGGTTAGGCATTAATATGTATACAATTTTGTACTTATGAGCCTTTCTTTAAAAGAAACTCATTCTAACGTTACATTTTACTGTTTGGTGAAAGATCAATCAATCTCAAAACATTGATAGTTTTTTAAGAACTGCATCTTTTCATTCATAGTTCTAAGATACTTATCAGATTCAAGATGTGATAATTCATCTTATTAGTTAGAAGGTTTACTATGACCATCTAACTTATAATCCTAAGCATTGATATTAAATATCACTCTATTGGTGAGACATCCTTACGGATTTATGAATGAGAGTTACATGATACTTTGGTTTGACATTTACATGTTTAACCTTAGTATGACATCAGCAAGTGAATTCAGAAGGTTATGTATGTTGTTCTTGAATATCTTCAAGATCTATAGATGCTCCCACTTACTTTTGTAAGTAGAGACAATTCTCTAAATACTAAGTCTTCAAGCAACAATAAATTGTTCTTAATTGAGACAACAAAATACATTTTATAGTTTTCATCTCTAGCTTGTTAATAATATGCTTCATAAGATATTAACAAATTTCAGAACTTTAATCAAGACATAATGGGATTCATCCCAATCTATAAATAGATAATGTCTTGAATACCTTCTAGGTTGGAACTATATTGAGTGTATCTATGACACACGCAAATTTCTAACTTTGATAGATTTTGGCGGTAGAGCAATTAAAGTTATTAGAAATCAAACAATATGAATATAGTTTGTTTCAACATATTAGACATACCATAATAATGTGGTATTCTATGAGTATTAGAATTGTGAGACTACATCAGGATTCCTTCGATAACTTAATTATCTTCAGGTCAAATACTTACCAATAGGGTCAAGCCATATTGAATACAAAGTATTATAAAACCAAGTGCATGCTATAACGTATATTTCTTTGAATAGTTCAATAACTCTATGTTCATGTGTTTCAAGAAATCAGAACATGTCAAGTATACGTTACACGTCTTTGAATAAATCAAGGGCATCATGTTTATGTGTTAACAAGAAGACACAACAATTTTACTACTTATTTTATGTTATGAGTCATTGATAAAATCAATAACTTTATAATTATATCTTAACCAGAAAACATAATTATACCAACTAAAGTAATTATGAACGCAAACTCTTGAGTTCAATAGTAATTTCAAGTTAATTTCTTACTTCATGATTATGATTATATAATCGAACCATAATTATATTGACTAAAACATGTAGTCAATGTACTGAAGTAGCTATATAATATATATTGACACTTAAATGTAATAGGGCAACAAACATCTTGTGTATTTATGTCCTAGTAGAATTATTAGCTTCCTTACCTTGCGGTCAAGAGAAACCAATAATCATATTGTTATATGTTGTTCCTTGCACACACTTAAGATTTCTCCCACTTGTGTACGGGACACCATGATCTATAATAAACAACCAGTACGACAAACGTATAAACAATATGATTGTGTCATAGATATTTCAAGTAGATTTAACCATAATGTTTAATAAGGAGTTATGGATTATTATTCTATAAATAACGGTTCAGAAAGCAACATCGGAAAGGCAACGAGTTATCTATATAATAAAATGCAATTTTCCTTAAACCATGGTCGTTCATATTCGAAAAGTAATGAATTATTTCAAAGCGAGATGGGCAACTAACAAGGAAATGAATCTTATAGCTCCCACTGAATTTGACATCATAACATGAATGTCATTGCAGTAGTAAAACGCAAAGCTCCCACTGGATTTGTCATCATAACATGAATTTCATTTCAGTAGTAAAACGCAAAGCTCTCACTGGATTTGTCAACATTGTAAGTGTTACATTACCAGTAGATAGCAAATAGCGATTTATTTACTTTCCTACTCTCTTAGAATGCCTACAAGTAGCAATGTACTTAGGTATTGAACATAGTATATGAAGTTCTACTTATGTAGATGAGGGACTAGTCATTCATGCTTTCATTAACTTGAACATTTAGCATGCAATTCCTCCTTAATCGGTCTGCACTTTTTTTATGAAAATCTGAAAATCAATAAGAAATTTTCACCCTCTCATCGCCTTATTTAATCATCAACTTATAATTATAAAGTTTACAATGAAAATATCATCCTCACTCCCAAACCCACATTTTCATATTGCCTGAAACAGCGGGTAGGGCGCGAACACACTAAACATCTAACAACAATTTCGCATATATTTAACATCAACTCGATACCCACTCCAACAAATCACTAATCTCACATTTTTACAAACTCGGTCCCCTTTTTCTCGATGGTCTTCCCGCTCATGAGCAAACCTATATATAAAATAATCATACACAATTGCATTCAATAATAAATGCACCTGCTCCTCGCAACTTCCCATGGACCTTGTTAAGTTTTTTTTTTTATTTTACACAAGCGAGGAAAAGAAACAATGTTTCATGTTTTATAAGCCAGCGCCCAAACACTGTTAACTAAACATTTGCGTACATAGGTATTTTTATATTAAATGGTCAACCATGTATAAATAATATTTGGAAGGTGATAGGTCAAATAAGCTAAAGTGTATTCCCAATGATACAACGTAAAAAATATTTGGACAAAGGTAACTCGAGCTACCTAAACTGGTCGAACTCATTCCAATACATACCAGTGACCGGTTACCAAAATCCGCCCAATCCACCCATGTTGCCACCTCTACATGTTATCATTCCTTTTCAAGTATATACATACCTTCTTTACTATGCTCTTTGGCATCTATGTTTCATATTCTGAATAAGTCTCCACTTTGTCCTGTAACTTCACTGCCATGATTAAGCATAATAATTTATCAATTGATCGTCCAAATCTTACTATTTTAACCCTAACTAATTAGCAAAAATCATAATCAATTTACTAACACCAAGTACTAACAATCAGTTTTAACTGATCCGAGAAGCCCTAAAGATTAATTGAGTGATACTTACAACGTACACCTAGCAGAACTGTAGTAAAAATAATGGAATGAAACATACAAATATAAAATTGAAATCTTATTAAATTGAGCTAGTATTAAATATCATAAACGATTAGAATCCACCTTATAAGATTCGCCACCGAAAACCATATACTAAACACTTAAGCAAGTGCCTCCGATCCACCATGAACCGTCACCAATACACTGGCCTAGTGGTATATAACTAAGTTATACTTTTCTGTTGTTTCTATATGGCTGCTACAAAGATAATCCTTAACTATTAATAAATCTTAAAATTCATAATCAAGCTACAACTTTGAACTTTTTGGTTGTTACCTTAAACCGGAACTTCTTGCAAGAAAAACTATACTATCCTGGTTGGACGACTTCATACATGATATGTTGTATAAAAAGTATTTTAATTTGGAAAACAATATATAGTAATAATAATTAGAACATGTGCAATCACAAAGATTAACAATAATAAGAATAAGAAGCTGAATAAATATAAATATGTGCTCTACAAAGAATTATAAAGAAAACCCTGGTGATTTTGCTTGGTTTTTATTGATGAGCGTGCCAATAGCTTTGACGATGAATTCGTTGGAATAAAAGTACTTGGGCCTATGAATGGAATTTTATATAATGCGTTTGGATTCAATTTAGGCTGATAAAGAATCTTAATTGTACTACAATTAAACTGGTATTGTTTTTAAGATGTCTGGAGTTTTAAAAAAATACAATTAGTCTCAAAAATAATGAAAAGAGTTTTTATTAGCATAAAACTTATTAAAAAAATTATGAACATTTCTTTTTAAACAACAAATCACCTTATGAAACGCTTATTTTTAAGAAAACTTATTAAAAAGTGTACTGAAATTAGCTTTAAGCAAAATATGGCCTCTTCATTGTGGCTTTTTTCCTTGTTGGAATGGTGCATTATTGTACTACTTTTTTTTGTAGGAACCAAAAATACATTAACGATTGAACTAATTTCCAAAACATCAATGTAATTAGTACTTTAAAATCATGATCACAGTGATAAAAAAACTAACAATAACAAAAAGTTAAAATACCTTGTCTTCTATTCTGTCATGCATATACATGCATCCTGGTGCAGGCTTGGAACCATGAACTTCAAGTGAACACCTTTTGACATGCACCCTCTTAATTATCATATCTTCATCAGATTTCTTTAACCTCTTCTTGCTCATCAATTAACTCCTCCCTAAGTAGAGACATGTATTTCAGTTATATTTTCTTTGGTGTTAGATTCCATCATTTAATGACACATTAATCTTTGAAAAATCGAAAGAGAAGGCTAAAATGTGGGTCCATGTAATAACAAAAGAACAATAATTGAAGAAGCAAAAGATTGGGTGAATATGAAAAGCTCACATGGTGAGATCAGTGTACGAATGCATGCAGGCCTTGCTCTTTTTCAATAATAGGTTGTTTCTGTTCACTTTGTAGTTGTTGTCCGAATGCATCCATATGAGCATCGGGTTAGTTCAAGTTGCCTGTTGAAACATGAGATAAAGGTGAACATTGGATGCAAAGTCATAATATTTTTATGAGACAAACCCAATATATTTTCAGATATTTGGGATTGCATATATAGGGTGAATAGTCATTTTTTATATTTTTCTATGTCCAAATCGATCCATCCATATGTATATGGCACGAATTTTTGTGTCGAAATTTAATTATATACAGTTCTTCATAAAGTAACGGAAAATACTATATACAGCGATTGGCTTCGAAGATTAATTTCTACTCGGCTTGTAGAATGTTTTTCAACTTGAGCTTCTACCCATATGAGGGGCTTTACCTGAAAAGAAACCACTTAAAAGCAGCAATAAGTGCAATTGCAGCACCATATGATTTGCACAACATCAATTAATTTAGCAACAACAATTGAATCAAATCAAATACTAAAACAACAACAATTCACAATATCAACAATCAATTAAATCAAAAATTAAAGCAGCAAACCAAATTAAAATTGATAAAAAAACGATTTACAAAACTAAATCAAGGTTTTACTTAATAGGATTGTAAAATTTAATTAGTGGTATTAAAATTGAAAAGCTAATATATGAATCTTACCAATACGAACTATCTGATTTTAGCGCAACAAATCAATCATTCTTATTAATTTTGGATCTGAATTTCTTGACCGGAGATGGAGGGGATGGTGGATGTATCGTGGTGATGGTTAATCTGTTAGAGATTGAATTTGGGATCTAGATAGAATGTGTGCTTGTGTAAGAGCCCGTGTTTCTAAACAAATTATACGTCATTAGTCCTTAAAATTATGAAACAATAGCAATATAGTCCATGTGTTTTCTTAAAAAAAAAAATTAACATGTGAGAATTAAAACGATTTTTTAACAATTGTTAAGTAAATTAGGAAATCTTTTAGGTTTAAACAATTTTAACAGTAAAAAAAAATTCTTTTTAAAAAAAATAATACTAAAAAAGGTATTGATTTTGAATATTTAAAATACGAATACCCACCTGATGTTTTCCTTTACTAATTAAAAGATGTATTTTGTTCTTGAATATCTTCAAGATCTATAGATGCTCCCACTTACTTTGTAAGAAGAGATACTTCTCTAAATACTAAGTATTTAAGCAAAATAAATTGTTCTTAATTAGGACAACAAAATATATTTTACAGTTCTCATCTCTAGCTTGTTAATAATATGCTTCATAAGGTATTAACAAATTTCAGAACTTTAATCAAGACATAATGGGATTCATACCTAATCTATAAATAGATAATGTCTTGAATACCTTCTAGGTTGGAACTATATTGAGTGTATCTATGACACACGCAAAATTCTAACCTTGATCGATTTTGGAGGTAGAACAATTAAAGTTATCAGAAATCAAACAATATGAATATAGTTTGTTTCAACACATTAGATATACCATAATAATGTGGTATTCTATAAATATTGGAATTATGAGACTAAATCAGAATTCCTTAGATAACTTAATTCTCTTAGATCAAATACTCACCAATTGGGTCGAGCCAAATTGAATAGAAAGTATTTTAAACAAAGTACATGCTATAACGTATATATCTTTGAATAGTACAATAACTCTATGTTCATGTGTCTCAAGAAAACAGAACATGTCAAGTA
>BQNB010058567.1:0-37711 GCA_026074375.1 Tanacetum coccineum | reverse complement strand
TGTATTTTTGATGTGTTCTCCCATCCACTCTCTCTCTAGCTTTCTCTCTCTAAGTTTCTAAGTGTGTGAAATTAATATCCTTCAATTGGTATCAAGAGCCATGGTTCTGTCTTGGTGGCTTTAGTTTTTTTGTTGTGGTTAAGTGATTTTAGTTTTCGTTGTGGTTTGTTTGAGCTTATTGGTTCAGCTTAAAGGGCTTATTTTTTTCTTATCTCGACTTATTTGTGGCTTATTTGTTTTTTAAGCTTATCTAGCCTTCATTGTTGTTGTTTTAACAAAAATCTTAGCTTAACTATTTGGGCTTTATAATATAGTTATTTTGGGCTTCTAGGATTCGGATTTATTTTCTTCCATAACATTCGTTGTTTCAAAATTTATTTGGTAATCACTGTGTCAAAGTTTTAGTAGCTTATTAGGATTGCATTTTTAGTCCATTTGTGTGCATATATCTGAAGCCTTATTTGTGGTTTCATTTGTATTATTCTCGTCCTAAATGTTTCAATCTTTTGGTTTACAAACAGCTTCTTCTCAGCTTATTTCTGCTTATTAGTCTCGAGTCTGTTATTAAGGGAGTGTTTTGTTCAGGTTTATTTCTTAAGAAGAAGTCTCAAATATGTTATAGCTGATTAGAGGTCCTTGTTCGTAGCTTATTCGTGGTTAAATCAAGCTTATTTTTTTGGTTGGGTTTTCGTGTACACGGTTTGACAAAACGATTAAAAAAAGTGTGTTCCAAGTGTTTGATATTTTGTCTCACCGATCTAGTATCACCGAACTTGATTGCCAATCTAATTGTACCGAACTAGCAAGAAGCCAAGCATCGAACTAGTGTACCGATCTAGTCATTTTCTTATAAGGCACCGAACTAGTTGATTCGTTATGAACCGAACGAGTTTACTCTTTGAAAACTGAACTAGTAAACTTTAGAAGCAATCGAACTAGCAACATTTATAAGGAACCGATCTAGCAAAATTGAGAAGCAACCGATCTAGCAAAGTTTAGAAGGAACCGAACTAAATAAGCGACTTAACAAGGGCAAAATCTATACGTTTTAAGTAATTTTTGGTTTTTCGGTTTTGAGTGACGGTTAACCATACGGAACTTCTAACCTATACCGTTGTGATCATGATTCGTTTTCGATCAACGTGGTATATTCACTTTTCACCGACGTCAACCGTAGCATTCCGCGAGAGCTTAAATAACTTTCGTTGTGCATTATTTGTGATTTTCAATCGAAAAAGAAAGGAAAAAAAGGGAGGACGTGTTTTTTTTAAGGATTTCAAGACAATTTGCCATTCTTCCTTTAGTTGTTTATTAACCCTCATTGTTGAAACTGTTTTACACCGTTGGTCCTCAGAAGTTATATTTCAGCATGTAGCCCTCCAAAGTGAACCAATTTTACACAGTTCGTCCCTACAACATCATTTAACAACCGTTAAGCACTTTTCTTGGATTTCAATTACACCGTTAGTCCTTATTTGAGTTTTAATCAACCGTTACTCATTTTAAGTTGAAACTTTGGGCACCGTTCATCGTTTTCGCTCATTATTCGTCAACAAATGCTCAAGTTCTTCAACAACAACAAAGATTTCTCAATGATTAATCATTTCTTCATGGTTTCTTCTTGATTTTCTAAAATCCCGCAAAAGATTTAATTCTTTTCTCGGTTTAAATCATAGATTTGTAAATTTCAGTGAACGTTATTTGATTCCAAACCACAACAACAATCACCTAATCTTCAAAAGGTCCACAAATTTGATTTCACACATCAATTACTTCAAAATGTTTAACATGAATTAGAGAGTTTACAATTCGCGATTACAGATTCAAAGTGTTCATCATCAAGTTTCAATGTTTCATCCACAAGCTTCTCAAGTGATTTATCCTCAACCATCAATGTTTCATCCATAAGCTTCTCAAGTGATATATCCTCAACCATCAATGATTCATCCACAATCATATCAAGTGATTCATCCTCAATCATATCAAGTGATTCATCAATAATCATCTCAAGTGATTCATCAACAAACATCTCAAGCATCACTGTTTCTCTACAATCATCAGCAGATCCTATACAAGTTGATTTAAGCCTTGTTGTACCATACTTTCTTCCAACTGATGATCCACTTGAATGCTTACACAAAGCTTTGACATTCATGTATACCATACTTGCTTTAAGTTACCCATCATCCAACAATCAACTAGAGACTTCGTCAAATCCAATGTACCAAGATACAATGAAAGAAAGACAGACTCTGAGTTGTGTAGACAATAGCTCAAAGAGTAATGATGATATGGCAAGGAAGTATACTCACTCTAATACGGTATAACATGCTGAATGCTTCAAGCAAAAGATGTTACTAGTACAACTTCAGGAAGCAGGATTCAGTTGAGCAAAGACCAACTTGCAATTTTGGCAGATACAAGAGACATAATTGATTTTGGCCTAGGTGCTTTCACAGTGACAACTAATGCACTCTTCCAAGCAGATGAAGTTGAGGTATATGATTCAGATTGTGATGACGTACCTAATTCACAACCAAGTTTCATGGCCAATATCTCAAGTTATGGTTCCGATGTTCTCGCTGAGGTAAATAAATAAGATAATATGGATAACAACATGATAAATCAAGGTGTGTATGTGAAGCCGTCTTCTGAACAGTCGAGTATTGTGAACCATTCAAAGACTGAAATAACCAGTGATAGCAATATCATTCCTTATTCTCAGTATGTGACAGAATCACAACAGACAGTTGTTCAGAATTCTAACTCATCTGCACAACAAGATGCATTGATATTATCTGTGATTGAACAACTAAAAAGCCAAGTAATTAATTGCATCAAGATTAATCTGGACAATAAAAGTGTCAATGATTCTTTAACTGTTGAGCTTGAAAGATATAAAGAACAAGTTAAAGTTTTGAAAGAAGGACAAAATGTTGATTTAAAAAGTAAAGATAACGTTTCAGATTCATGTGAAGAGTTTGTCGAGATTGATCGTCTTAAACAAATTCTTTCAGAACATGTAAAAGAAAAGGAATCTTTATTGCAAACAGTTACTCTTCTCAAAAATGATTTTAGGAAAGAAGAATCTAGAAACATTGATAAAGAGATTGCTTTTGAAAAGAAGATAAAATAGCTAGATAATATTATTTTTAAAAGATATCAATGTGATTGAATCACAATAGGCCCAGCTTGTTCAGAATTCTAATCTTCTGCACGTAACAAGATTGCTCTGATATCGATCTTGTGATTGAACTAACTAAAAAAGCAAGTAATTAATTGATCACAAGATTGAATCTGGTAAACTAAAGTGTCAATAGATTCTTTTATAATGCTGAGACTTGAAAGATATAATGAAACTTGTTAAAGTTTTGATAAAAGGCCTAAAATGCTTGAGTTAAGAAGTGATAAACTTTCAGATTCATCGTGACTACATCAAATACCCTGTCCGGTGATTTATGTCTTAAACAAATTCATTTATGAACATGTTAAAGAAATGAATCTTTTATGCAAACAATATTACTCTTTCAAAAGTGATTTGTAAGAAAAGAAGAATCTACGATTATTAATAGTGATGAGTTCTTTAGAAAAGAAGATCAACAAGCGGGATAATATTGTTTTTTAAAAAGCATCAATCTGCACACAACTATTCAAATGTTGCACGAAAAACCTCAGTTTTTATATGATCATACCACTAAACAAGCTCTATGTTTTCAAAACACTTTCTTATTGAAGAAAGTCATGTAGCTTGGAAACCAAAGCTTTACTGATGGAGTACTCTGTCATTAACGATTACTAGTTGATATTGCTGTCGTTTCCTGACTCTGAAGCGACTTTAATGCTAGGCTGTGGAAATGAGTCCGTTAACAAAAGCTTGTTAAAACAACAGGTCCTATGGTTCCGCGCCAGAAAAGAAAGTTATTATCACACCAGTTGATTATGCTGTTCTCAACCAACTTTCTCAAGATTTTGAAAAACGATTTGTTTCACAAACTGAATTATCTGCTAAACAAGCCTTTTGGTCTCAGAATTATGTGAATTCTTCCGATCCCACTCCTTCTAGTAGACCCTCCCATTGACCTGGTTCCAAAGAACTTATAAAGTAGCATGGTTAATTACGTGTTTGAAGAAACTCCCTCAGACAACCATCTTGTTGGTTTTGACATGTTGTCAAAGAAAGTAACCACGACCACATCCATTTACTGAGGCGGCTCGTTAACCAAAAGCTTGTTTTAGGGATGAAATAATTCCATTTGTAAAAGCTCTGAAGGACTTATTTAATACATTCGATTAATATTTGATTGATGAACTTTCTGAAGTCCAAAATGTCTTTCATCAAATGGAACAGGCTATGGAACAACATCCGTTTATGAGTCAAAAACACGCTGAAGTCAAAATGACATTTAAAGTTTTAACCTTGAAAACGAATGACTCATGAACAAGTTCATTAACAAAGATATAGTGAACATAATTGTGAATTATTTTATGGATAATGCTTATTTGTTGAATGTGCACATGAATGTGAATGAAAGTGTTCTCAAACTTAGACCCTGAGCTTCTCCAACAAAAACATGATTTCATTGAAAAAAGACCCCTTGTTGAATAAAAACTGTTCAGAGTTTCCCCGCTCCACTCTTGAAAAACATTGCTTCTCTTTAGAAGTTGATACTCAACTTTAACTAGAAAAATTTTTCAAACCCGAGACAACTCTGTTTTCAACTTCAAAGCTGACTCACACCAGTTATTGATCAATATTGTTGAAGTAAATGAGTTGATAAGCTAAGTCGCAAGAGAAAGGAAAACGGTCCCTTAAAAAAGTTGAAATAGAGAATTAATATCTCTAAGTGGAAATTCTGAATAAGGATAGCCGTCAAGAAAAACATGCGAAGAGATTGCAATAAGATCATCACACATGTTGAATTAGATCATAGGGTGTCATCCCCAACGTATTGCTGAGAACTCACTGAAATTTAAAACAGACCTATAAGCAACTTTATGACTCGATCAAACCAACACGTATTCGGTGATCAAACTGAACAATGTGCTGCTATTAATTGCTTAATCACATTGCAAAATTCTGCTTGAAAATTCGGATTTAAATGCTCACTTCAGAAAAGGTTTTCGAATAATGAATTGAAAGAAAGATATTAAGGAAAACGAAAGGAAAAAGTGTTATTGCTTGTCGTGTAACTCTGTGAATAGCCATAAGTGATTGCCTCGTTATGCCCTCCTAAAGGTTGACTTGGAACCACTTCCCCAAAGCCTTAAGTACATATGGAAAAGCACATGAGATTCATTAGGATCACTAAGAAAACGCCCCGACATTCTTCAGTGAATGTAGGTGAGGCAAGCTAGAACCTCATAAATTAAAAAATGTTTTTTCATTTTTAAAGACTTGCTTGTGAAAAATGAGTTTTGCTTATGACTTTGTATGTACTATGAAACAGAAGATTAAGGAGGTTGTTAGTAATGTTAGTATACATTTCCTGTAAGTTCCTGTTGAAGACCCGTGAGAAGTGGTTGCCCGTCCACCACACAATGGACAAAAATAGGAAGTCATTTTGCAAGATAGTACCAACATTCAACATACACACCAAATTCAAGTAGATGTTCACCAGACTCAGACCACTAGCAAACCTTTAGTGCCTTTTTTACAAATGAAAAAATGTCTCTGCATAATTGCTCCAAAGAGCAGATCATAACCTCGCTGTGTGAAACATAAGAAAAACTGGATCATGCAACCATAAGTAGCAATATAATATCAAATAAGTAGAAGCCCACCACTAGGGAAAGCTAGCCTCCACGCTCTGACTAAAGAAAATAGCGATAGTCTAGATCTGTATGTTAACATGCAACAAATGCTATTTTGATAGAAACTGATTTTTGTTTGTTGTACAACATTTGTCTAAGTGAATGATCGTGATAGAGCTAAGGGCTCCGTTAAGAGCATTAAAATATGGAAAAGGAATGGAAAACCTACTGGTAAAATGTTTAAAATGTTGGATATAAATGGGGTACTCACTAGGATGGACTTTCACTATATGTTGAACTTACAGTGCCCTTATACTTGATTGCACTTCTCACTAAATAGTGCCTCCGAGGAAAACCTATTAAATCAATCGTCATAACAAACAATATAACACACTAAGTAGGGCATCTTGATGGAGACCCAAAGAAACTCAAAACTCAATGCGTGTTCTAGTAGTGACCTATGATTGTAGAATCTAGGACTGCTAACCACTTGGAACCCAACAATCATATGGGATCCAATATTTCTTTTTCTACATGCTCTTCTAGTGTCCAATGCAGGTCATACAAATTCTTTTCATTGGTTCGTCCCTTGCATTTAGGGTGACTCCTACATATCTACCTCATTATGGTCATCGACTTTTAAGTAAATATCAGCTTAGGATCCTTGGATTAAGAAAAATAATTCTATAAGTACTTTAGCCTTAGACTCGATCTTCATTCGTACGACTTCTAAGTAAATATCACGCTTAGGGCTAAGACATCAAAAGACTTACAGTTACTTCCAGACTGTAACACGGTCTTCATTCTATGGCTTATTTATAATTCAGTGCATAACCCGAGCTTCATTTAATGGCGCTGTAGACAACACTTCAGGCCCCGTTCCTCGAAGAAAAGAAAGGTGTACACTTCAGTGCGCCTTATCTTCAAAAGAAGAGAAATCTTCTTGTTTTCGACCATTCTTATCAACAATGATATGTTCTCACATGCTCGGATATTATTAAAGTGGATCAATGTACATTAACTTGTATTTTAGCTCACTTGGTTAATCAAAAAATGGCAATCACATTGCAATTTTTGAAGGGGAGAATAGTGAGCAAAATATGGTCAAAAGTTGATTGATTTTTCAAATGGTCAACATGGATTCTGAACATAGCAGTTCAGGACCCGCACTTCATTAAATGACTCCTGCAATAATAAGTTCAGGACTCGTACCAAACCCTCCTCCTTCAACATTATTTGTACCACCTTCAAGAAATGATTGGGTTTTACTGTTTCAACTACTTTTTGATTAATTACTCAACCCTTCATCAAGTGTTGATCGTCCATCCCCTAAAGTCATTTCTCTAATTGTTGAAGTAGTTGATCCAGTTCCCGCTGCATCAACCGGTACCTTCCTCAACAACTATTGACCAAGATGCACCATCACCTAGTAACTCACAAATAATACTTGAATCTCAATCTCTTGTCATTGCTAACGATGTTGAAGAAGACAATCATGACTTAGATGTTGCACACATGAATAACAATCCGTTCTTTGGTATTCCAATCCATTAAAACTGATCTGAAAGCATCCAATCTTACACTTCGGATGTTATCATAATGTTGGGTCATACCTGAGTACTCCTAAACTTAGAACAAGCCTCTTTCCAAAATGGACCAAGGATCATCCTTTAGAAAACATCATCGGTGAACTCGAAAGACCTGTTTCCACAAGACTCCAAACTCATGATCTATCTGCTTTATTTTGTTACTACGAGTGCCGTTTGTCACATCAAGTTGATCCAAAGAATATAAAGACGATTACCTCAAGCATGTTGGGATTGAAGCAATGCAGGAGGAGCTACATGAATTCTTGAACGTTCTTGAAGTCTGGAAATCGTTTTCCATGTCTCCAGATAAAGTGATGGTCAATACATTAAAATAGATTTATAAGGTAAAACTTGATGAAATAGGAGGAATTCTAAAGAACAAGGCTCGTTTGGTTGCTCGTGGTTACCGTCAAGAAGAGGGAATTGATCTTGAGTAATCCTTTGCTCGAGTGGCTAAGACATGATTGCTATTTGATTTTCCTCGCATATTTGTAACTCACATGAATTATGATCGTCTACCCAAATAAAGGGCGGGGGGGGGGGGGTGGTTAAACAACATTTCTTGACGGCATTCTACGCGAAGAAGTTTTATGCAGTCAATCGGCACGGGGTTTGTTAGACCAAGACCAATCGAATCATGTGTACAAGCTTAAGAAGGCTCTTTTGGGTTGAAACAAGCTCCTCGTGCGTAGGTACGGCTCCCCCTCTAGTGTCGAAGTTTCTACACTCGTAGGAATCTCTAAGGAACCGTGGATCCCACATTGTTCATTAAGAAGACAAGGCACAAGATATTCTACTGGTACAATCTATGTTGATGATCTGATCTTTGCGTTTACTACTCACCCTGATAATTATGAGACCAATTTGTCAAAAATATGTGTTCAGAGGTTAAGATGTCGAATGATGGGCATAATATCATTCTTTCTAGGACTACATATTTCACAAAGTCCCAGAGGCATTTTTTAAACCAGTCTAAATATGCTCTAAAATCTTTGAAGAAATATGGTATGGAATCTAGTGACCCTGTGGATATTCCCATGGTGGAGAAATCCAAACTGGATGCAAGATAAATGAAGGGAAAAGCGTAGATCCATACAAACTATCATGGAAGATTGTCACCTTTATGTATTTACAGACAGTAGACCAGACCCATAACTTTGAATTATGCTGTGTGCCCAGTATCAGGCAAAGCCTAACGAAAAGCACCTCTATGATGTAAAAAGGATCTTTATATACCTACGAGGAACCATAAATCGGGGACTCTGGTATCCAAAGGATATTGACATCAGATTTCACTTCATAAAAGAGCAAGTTGAGAATGGAGTAGTAAAACTTTACATTGTCATACGGCCAGTAATCAGTGCCGCGGCCATCTTCACTAAATCCTTTTGGTCAGATAAGAATTGATTTTTTTTTTCCACAAGTGGGAATGCGGAGTTATAGCCGGAGACTCTGAAACAATTAGCAGATGAAGTTGTTAAATAATGGTCGTGGTACTATTCAAATATCGGTATAATCTGTTATATATATTGAAACCATAATCAACCAAAAAGATTTTTTCATTTTCAGAAAAGTTTATTTAAAATCAAAATACAATAATATAAAATTATAATAACCAAGAAAAAAAATTTTAAAAAAAATGAGGGGAAAATTATAAAAAAGAGGTAATAATGGCATTGTCTTCTGAAAATCAAGAACATTTACGGTCCTAGATAAGTCCTTTCAATAATGATACAAGGTTGTAAATGAAGTTCGAGCAGAAGTTCTAAATGTTTTTCAAAAACATGCCAAATGCTTGACAAGTATTTTTGATAGCAAACCGGTCATCCATCTTATAGGCAAATAAGTATTTCGTCAAAGGAAAAACTTGACCTCTCAATGGGAATTTATTCACGCACCCCCCGCGCCCCACCCCCTCTCCGCGTCACTCTAGCTCCTTCTCCGCTACCATGCAAAGGCTTGTGTTTACTTTGCAACACAACTCGTGCTTCATATATACAAAGTAATGTATGTGTCAGTGTATTTCTTTGTCATAATAAGAGAAATCTTATTTTTATTGGTAAAAGTTGTCTTCACAATGAATCAGTGTTTTCAGCAATCACAAAAAGATTTTCAAAGACAATTCAACCACTCACACAATGACTGCAACTCTTTAAAAATAGAAAACGGCCCCCCCGTCATTATCTTAAGGGAGAAAACGTCAACAAATAATCTTTTAAAAAGGTCTTTCAAAATAAGTCACAAAATAAACGGATAAAGTTTTTGATAATGACGGATCACAATTTCAAGGGGAGTTAATTTATATTAACTATAAGAGCTTTAGATGTCATTTATTTCAAACTTTAGGGCTTATTTGCACAATTTTCAGACATTGTTGATTCTCACCTGAATAGATTTATACGGCTTTATCTAATTCTTCGAACACGAACTCTTGTATACTCGTGCGTTCCTGGTGCTTTGCTGTTTCTGAGTATAAAAAAACACTGCAAGGGGGAAGGAATAGATATACAAGAAATAAATGAGTAACGTCCGATTAATTCATACCCTATTGCTCATTTTAGCGTCATTCCGAAAAGATAAATGGTAATAACCACAGAGGAAAATCAGTGTTTAACTTGTTACTTCTCGGGACTTGCACTATTTCACCATAACATAGGCCGGTAAGAGTTTCTTGTCTGATTTCAAGTAGCGTCCATTTAAGTACGAAGGGAAGAGTTGTAAGATAGATTTATTCTAGCGATGAGAAGAGTGATTTTTGATATATAAAGTTTCTTTACGGTTAATCACTAAGCTTATTTTTTAAAAAGGGAGTAGAATTAGTTGACAAAAGAGGTACACATAGGTTTGATATGTATGATGATTCCTTAAGTTAGTCAGTATTTTGCAAAAATAAATGAGTACATTTGGGACTGCTGTTGACTTAGGTGATTTCATTTTGACTACTTAGAGGGAATAATTGTGACATCCAGGACTTAGTTGACTTTGGTGTTTCAATTTATATCATCACTATTCTTGTAGGAGAAAAATTACGATGCCCTTTCGGGGACTTAATTGACTTTGGTTTTACGATTTCGAATTAATTGTGTACTTCGGATATTTGGGCTTTATACATCAAGACTGCTTGATGCGGCTTGCACATCTGCTTTGAATCTACTCAAGAAAGGATTGCTGATTTGGGGTGAAGCTAAGACAACTTCCAAAAGGAGATTATCAAGATGGACTACAAATTGTTGTCGTGGATAGATATTCAGGTCCTGTCTCATACATAGTCTTGTGAATATATATGTAGTGTAGACTTGAAAATGGTGAATATAAGTAGTGCTCGAGTACAAATTTTTCAAGAATTTCTTAGTAAATTCAAAATCTTTCAAAATTAGCGTACTCAGCACTATCTTATATACCCTCAAATATTGAGGGGGAGCGTTAAAATGTTCCTTATATGGCTTGTGATAATTAGAACTTTTCTCTACCCCTCGTAAGCATAAATTTTTATCCTTTCTGATATCCAAAATATCAATAGACTTGAATTTTTTGAATAGGGGAGAAAATGTGATTAATTTCTTGAGTGTTTACTTCATAACATTGCGTGAGGACACGGCAATACCTTAGTATGGGGGATTTTGGTATGTGCTTAATTACACATACCATTTTCCATTAAAAACGGACTTAAAAGACTAAAAACGTACCAAAGATACATTGTATTTGTATGTTTTGCATTTGAATTGTGCAGGAACGGATATTCAAAAAGAAAGCCAAAAACGACCAAACCAAGCACGGGATGGAAAAGTCAAAATCAATCCGAAGCCAAAGTCAGTCAAAGTCAAAAGTCAGCCACATGAAGAAAATACAACTTGAGGGACTAAAACTGCCAAACCTCAAGTTGTATTACAAAAGAAAAAGACAAGGGTCGAAATTGCAAAACTGGGCAAAGTTTGTTATAAGAAGTGAGGGGCCAAAGCTGCCAACCTACCCAAACTTCTTTCTTCCCGCCCAAAACAAAACCCAGGTACAACTAGGCAACTTGGACATGTCGTCCCATACCTTCTCCCCTGCAAAACACTCAACACCCTAGAAAAATCATTTCAACCACTCCTCTACCACCCCCCCCCCAGCTGTATAAGTGCCATGTTGGCAATCCTTCACCCTTCCCAAGTATTTTCGATGGCTATGATTGACTCCAAAGAAGCACAAAAGAAATTGAAGGCTGGGATTTGTTTTAGAATCACCTCACACA
The DNA here is from genome assembly GCA_026074375.1 of Tanacetum coccineum. NCBI lineage: Eukaryota > Viridiplantae > Streptophyta > Magnoliopsida > Asterales > Asteraceae > Tanacetum > Tanacetum coccineum. Next base: position 26,137 of record BQNB010058567.1, on the reverse strand, counting down.
ACAAGCACACTTGGTTTTTGTCTCTACAAAGAAACACAGAAGAAAGAGGAGATAGAAGTCCAAGAGAAGAAGACTTCGGCTATAAATAGAGTCTTTTGTAAACTTTGTAGAGTTTTTTTTGTTTTTAATCTTAGAATATCTTAGCTTATTTTCAGTTTGTTTTAAGTCATTTACAGCTTCTACTTTCAGCTTTGTAACATTTTCAAGTTTTAATGCAAATTTGAGGTTTTAAGTCAATTTACAATTCCAAGTGTTAAGTTTCTTAATTGTGTTGTTTTGTGTTCAAAAAGCTCTCAACACAGCTTGTTTATAAACTGCTTTAATTAAGTAAACCAAAAAAAGGTAAGTAGTTAAGAGAAAATTGCAAAAATCACTCTCAAATACACCACAGCTTATTTTATGGATGATAAGCCAGTTCTGGATGGGCTTATGGACACTACTAGCTTGTTTTATACAAGCTAGAGCTTGTAGATGCTTGGTTTAGCCCTGTTTTGAGCAAGGGTGTTGTAAGTTTCTCTTTTTCTTACTTTTCTTATTTATAGAACTGCTTATAGTGCTTGTTTGTTACTTATGTTTACTTATTTGTGTTTTATCAGAATGTTTAGTGCTTATCTTACTTGGTTGTTAGTTTAAAAATGATTTGTACAACTTTCCTAGTTAGTACTGGTAGCATGTGTAGTTAATACTGTTAGATTAATTTAGCTTATTTAAGTGCTTATCACTGATTGAAATCTGTTCATAAGTACCTTATTTTGTCATTTGATAATCTGTTTTTAACAAGTTATGATCAAATCAGCTTAAAATAAAAAGAAAAATGATTTTTGAAAACTTTAAGGGTTATTTTCAACCAGCAGTACTAACTCCAAGTTAGTACTGCTAGTTCATTTTTGGAACTCTTAAAGCTAGCAGTACTAACTCCAAGTTAGTACTGGTAGTAAAACTGTTAGTACTGGTGGTTCATTTTAGCTTATCAGCTTATTATTTCTGCTTATTTAAGATTTCTATTGTGCTTATTTCAGTGACTTATTTAAAAAAGTGAATAGGTGGGCTTAATAAGGACTCATTATTATTTCCCTTTTCAAAGTATTTCTAATAGTGTATCAGTTTGTAGCTTTTTAGCTTATTTGCCATTGTAGTTTATTCTAGTTGCTCATTCTTATTACTAAGTGCTTATTAGGGGTAGTTAAATATTTGTTTTAGCTTATTTGCTTATTTCTCGTTTCATTGTGTTTGTTTAAGCTAGCAGTGCTAACTTTTAAGCTAGCAGTGCTAACAACAAATTCCAGCAAACAACTCTTATGAATTAAAGAGTCAGCAATAAAACCATTTTACCTTTACTGTTTTTAGAATAATCTTGATTAAGCTTATATTCCAATTATATTCAAAGGTATTTTTCCAAATAGTGGAATCAGTTTGTAGCTTTTTTTAGCTTATTTGCCATTGTATTTATTCTATTTGCTTATTCTTATTACTAAGTTCTTTAATAGGTAAAGTATAAATATATGTTTTAGCTTAATTTGCTTAATTTTCCTTGTTATCATTGTGTTTTGTTTTAAAAAGTCTAGCAGTGCAAAAACCTTCAAGCTAGCATACTAAACTTAAAGCTACAGTTACTAAACATCCAAGTTAAACTAGTTAGTATAATACTGCTAAAGGTAACAATAACTGACACATGGGGGTAGCTGAGTTCCTCCTGTCTTAGCTTAGAAGCAAAAATTTTGTGCTGAATATTGCTTAATTAGAGTCAGTCTAAGCTTATTTGTTTTTGTTTTTTAAAGCTTATTTTCTCCAGCTTAGATTTGAGACCTCCGTATAAAAAGTTATTAAGTGGGTTTGGTACCATAGGCCATGTCGGGAAGTTAGTGCCTAAGCGTTTTATTTCCTGCTCTAGGCTTATTTTCCATGCTTCTCTTCTCGTGGCAAATTGCTTAACTGTGTTAGTGCCCTATCATAGTCACATCGTTTTTGGCAATCAATCATCAGTCCCCCGTAATCTTCCGATTCTTCCATTCAAAACCCTCGTTTAGGGGAAACATAATGACGCCGCCGGGAACCTCTCTATCCTAGCTTCCGGAAACAAATGGTCTCGCGGACTAGCGTGATTTTTGGTCCCATGTTGTATATGTTGTATTTGTATTATATTTAGGATATAACACAAGTGGGTAGGTATCACAGCGAGTCACACACAACCTAGTTAATTACAACAAAACCAACTACTTGCAATTTTTACACTTTAATCTACGTCTGCGTTCAATGGTTTCTGATTTTCATTCTTCTTTGAAAGCTTCATCTATCTAAACTTCAAGTGCTATTCATCTTCAAAAAATGACAGGAAGCATTAGAGAACTTGCTTCTTCATCTAATCAAACTGATTCCTTGGGTTCGAACTATCTGTTCTTTAGAAGGAATCAGAACCCTACTTCCCCCCCGCTTCTTTGCCTTTGAAAACAACGTCCTTTAATATTACCCTTTTGTACCTTACCCTTACAACCTTTGTTTTTACATTCCTTAACAACCTCCACAAAGCCCACGTTCACTCACGCTAATTCGCTCTCACTATCCCTTAGAATTTTTAACTTTCATTTTCATCTTCCGCTATTCCCAACAACTATTACTTTCATTACCCTCTTGAGATACATTCAGGCATCACTTACCTCTTTAATATCGTTTCTTAGTACTTTGAAAGAACTACTTTTTCTTACCCTTTTACAACCTTGCGTTTTACAACACTTAACCACCGTCCTCACCACATTACACGTTCGTCCATAGCGCTTCAATTTTCCTCAACCTCTTCACTTTCATTGACATCTTTCCGCTTTCAATCAGCTTCTTTCACTTTCATTACCTCTAAACGTCAGCCTCTAACCTCTTTCCGATTTTCTTTCTTAGACTTTAATAGAACTACTTTTTTCATACCCTTAACAACCTTTGTTATTTACAGGTCCATTAAACCTCCTCCTCAGACTCGTTTACCTACATCACAACTTCACTTCCCATAACCTCATATTAACAAAAACATTTACACCTATCTACCATCACTACCAACTACGAACATAGGAATCACGCTCATCATCTAACCTCATTATCCTCATACAACCAATCTCTATCTTCCACTACTCTTCTTTGCATCTTCGTTTACCTCATCTTATTCTTAACTCACGTCGATCTCTTTCTCAAACCTTCACTTCTTTACATTGTTGCTGTTCTTTACTCTCTTATCGTCATCTCTATCTCTCTCGTTCTCTCGGTCTACACTTATTTGTTTTTTTCTCTCCTTCTCTTCTGTTAATATCTCTCTCTCACTCTCGAATCACATTTCTCTTTTCTCTATCTCCAGTTCTTGTTTCCATCTCTAACTCTTTCCCAGACTTATTCAGCTCAGTATATCACACACTCAACAACTCTCAATTCCACACTCAGATGGGATCGAAGACTACATCTCTACATCAAATAAACCACAACCTGTGTTTAAGTATTGGGAGAGCTGTTAAATACGATGTTCTAGACAGTAAGGACCCAGCATACGAATTCACCAGAAGTCGCCATACGAATTTTACAACTACTTTCGAAATTTTCGTCTAACACACGAAGACTTGGAATATACGAGACGTGCTAAGGCAGGCAAGACTATTATTCCCATAGAAGATATCCTTATTATTGATTAAACAAGTCCATCTACAATCAAAAAAAATACTTAACCAACAACAACAAAAATTACATGTATACATCACAAAAACAAGCAAACAAATAATCATAAAAACGATCAAACGCTACTAACAAAACAATGTCAAGAATGACAAATGAATCACATTTGATTCTTCACTAAAATAAATACTTTAAATACAGAATATCAATTCAAAACTACTTTAACAAACAATGTCAAATGACAATAAATCACATGTGATTTCTTCACTAAAAATTCTACAATAAATACCGATTATACTATTCAAACTACTTAGAACAAAACAATGACAAATGACATCTTTTCTTACAACACTACTTCTACAATGAGAACAATCAAACCCAAGACAAAAATTTCTTTTCCTTAAAATACTACATACTTCAAAATAATAATTTCTTAATAATACTACTTCTTCAATGAACAATCACATGTGATTCTTTAAACATCAAATAATCTAAAAATAATCATCAAACATCAACTAATCTAAAACAGACAAAACCAATATAGCAGTACCTACATCAAATAATCAAAACAAATAAGCATAAAACATCTAACTAAACACCCCCCCACCTAAATCAACCGTTCAATCCACCAACTCAATCACAGCCCATCGACCACCTCAGCCCCCACCTACCCACGCTCCACCCCACCCCCACCAATCGCGGCCCCCCCCTCACTCCACAACCCCGACTGCCCTCCCCCCCCCACCCCACCCACCCACCCCCCCACGCCTCCGACCCCTCCACCCCACATTGCAACCTGACCAACGCCATCACAAACTGATCCCAGCTCCCCACAACCAACACACACCCACTCTCACTACCACAAAACAACTCCAACACCAACTCGTCGCTAACCCCCCCCCACACCGCCACCCCAACAAACCCCCAACACCAACGACATCCGATCATCCGCACCGCCTATCCATCGCATGCATCCAGCTCCCAACGCACTTCCGCAACCACACAACAACAGATCAAAACAACGCGTAAAATCCTGCCAATGCACCAGTAAACCTTATACCGTGGACTGTAGAGAGAGAGATTAGTTGATATATAGGGAGGTGATATGAACAGCAATTATTAATCTTTATAGTAGTATTATCATATATAACATCATCATCACCTATTATAATCTCAACCACCGTTCTGATTCTGTTAATCAAACACAGCCACCCTTAATTCTCACGTCTCCCCCCTCCGCCAACACCTCCCCTCCCGTGCGCACGAACAACACCCCCCGAATCCTAACCCTTATCTCCTCACAACACGAAAAGAGAAAAACCACATGCATACAAACACACCCACCTCCCCAAGCTCATCACCCACCCATTTCCAATCTGGTCACCTCAACCAAAGTCACAAACCACCTCCCCCCCCCCGGACTCTAGTAAGTCCCAAGGCTTGATGGTAATAATATGCCCCAACCAAGATAATCTATATCTACTCCCACCACACATAACCCCAAAGCCCCCAACGCTAAAAGGAAACAAAACAAGATCTGCCCTCAGGCTAATCGCAATCACCCCCAGCCCTAGAAAGTCACGCGACCACCCCAACCACCCAATCATATGCTGCAAAAAGCACTCACCAGGCTGAAAACTATTAGCTCTTATGTTGATACCGTAAGTACCAAAAAAACAAAACCTACAGATGCATGCTGCCATAATTCTACACATCCGAAAATTACTGAAAATGTTGCAACCCAAAGAAAATAAACCAAAACCCCTCAACTCCTAATTAATAACCTCCCAAAGTGTGCTATAAGTAGAATACAATACGGAAGCTAGACAAAGAAAAAACATACGGAGGAAAGTGAACCAGACCCACTCCGAACAAACAGAGCATAACTGGCATTATTTAAATGTAACCCACACATACGCGGCAAACGCATACCAATATTTACGGAGTGTTTTTAGTCATATTAAAATGCTCACTTGTTTTACGGCAAACCCCACAGCAATTACAAAGTACAACTAATCCATGTTTCCAAAATACACCGATCGACGACTCACTAACTCAAAATATGTAGACAGTGAATGTAATGCCAAAATATCACAACCCATTGCCAACAAAATTAGATACAATTCTAATTACGTTTTAACTTAAAAAACCCCTAGTAGCACATTGTTTATATTTTATTAACCATGGAATACGACCTTTTGTCCTATTAAATATTAATCAAACTGATTGAGCTTTAGCCCCACATGAAAATCCTGGTTTGTGACATATATTAGTGTCATTCCATGGGTGTTTATATATAAGTTTTAATTTGTGTGGGTATTTAATCGAATTTGGAATTAAAAATGTAATTAATTTGGAAGTATTTTGATTATGAAAGTCAAGAATCGAGGTTTTTATAGAATGGGGAAATTGAGGATAGTACGGACCTAAAGATATACGTAGCTATGCCCATGTTTAATTTTATGATTTGCGTGCATTCATCATTGGGGCGTAAACATGAAGTAATTATTGTGTTTAAAGTGCTCGAAATTATATATCATTGTATCTTGATGGAGGGAAGGGATAGTGATACCTGTTCCTAATTGGTAGGAAATGTAACCCCCACTAGTTATGTGATAGGGGGACTGACAGAGGCTAGACATAAACCCACAAGCAGTGTGCAATGTAAGACAATGGTTTAAACCCATCATCTTGCAGTTTTGTTGGTTTGGTCAGCCATGGAGGGTTTAAGTCAGAGGGGTATTATGTGTGCTAGCATTCCTATTAGGGAATTAAGGGGTGTTTGAAACTGCTTGTAGGGTGTTTGTTTGGTAAACCAGTTTAAGAGTATTTTAATCTTAATCTGGTTATCGTACCTCTTAACTCTTTAGATAAGCAGTTGTGTCAGGCACTCAAACGACTACTTATCTGATATTTGCGTTTTCTTACAGCAGTTTTAATATGCAATCCCAAATACCGCTATAGTTGGATTAACATAACTAAAAGGCTGTTGTCAGTTTTGTGATCTAGTTTAGATTCCCACCTTAGTGTTCAGCAATTACAGTTTTCGTGACTCGCTTTTTAGAGTGATACATGTGAGATGATATATATTGCTTCTATTTCCAGTTTTCTTTCATATTTTTTTAGAACTAGTTTTGTGTTTTCGCATGTATCTATTAATTACAAGTTTATTTTTTTAACAAAACATGTTTATGCTTTTGTATCTTATTGTCAGCCAGATAAAACTTTTAAAAAATGGATAAAAGAAAGAGAGGTAACAAGGAGGAAGCATCTTCAACACAGATGGATATAAAGTCCATTAAGATGGAATTGAAATCGATACAGAAAGATATCGAGAATATTGGTAATACTTTCTTTGTACAATTTTTGGTGACTTGTTTAAGTTTTTAAGCTGCATCTTTTATTGTCCTGCCAGGTGTTTTTGTTTATGTTACTGTGAATCGACATTAGAGGTTCCCATTTGAATTCCCTTTGTAGTCAATCTCGGTTTGTGTCTATTACATTGATTAATATTGTATACAGAGTAGAGTAACAATGTTTGGAGTGCCTTGTAGTTTGAAACTATAGTTTAGTTTAAAGACGTGATAGTTAAAAAAGTAGCGTGCTATAAACTGGGACAACATCATTAGTTAGGTCAGCACTAAAAACTTAACCTTTTTCACTAATGAATATAGGGGGTGTGTTTGTTTTTGGGATTTGGGTTTGAGGGTATGTGTTTGATAGTGATCGAGTATGCTTGCTTTAAAATTTTGAGTTTGAGGGTATTGGTTTGAACTTTGATACCCATGAAAATAGGCATAGTCCATACCAACCAAAAGGGGTGAGTTTCGGATATTCACACTCATTGTCATTCCTTTAATATCTCAAACATATACCCATAGTAATCTCTTGATGGAAACTAAACGTCGCCTTAGGATATTCACACTCATTGTCATTCCTTTAATATCTCAAACATATACCCATAGTAATCTCTTGATGGAAACGTCGCCTTAGGATCTTCACAAGTCCAAAAATCAATATATCAATCTATATGACTGCTCTTATATCTTGCTGTTGACATCAGTTGCCTTGATGAAATCCTGTGGCTTAAAAGCATTCCTCATTATTTTAAAGTTCTAGATGTTCTTAGTATATTCGCGTTTGTTCTTAGCAGGTTTAAGAAGGGACACCAGATAGACCTTTTGGTATGATTGCGGTTTTACATGTAACTTGTGTTTAACTTGTTTATTAGGTCACATGTGTTGTTAAGTAGAAGAATCAGTTTTTCATAAATGTGCTTATCGCCTCACCATGTTAACTGAGATTTTCAAGAAAGAAACAGTTGAAAAACAGTGTTCTTAACCGGAGCTTGGACAATAGTAATTTTTAGTTTGCGTCAGCGCCGCCTCCTGTGGTTTGATTTGTTTAAATTGCTAAAACCGACATTTTGTCATAGAAATTTACTATCTGTCTGTTTATAAAATATCAAAGCCACCCAAGGATATTTTCTCATACAGAGAGGACTTTTGTGCGTATTGTTTTATTGCCTTGCATAGGTTCCTGAGCAATTACGAGTTGACTTCCGTCCTGAGTTATGTAATGTTGGCCACTATTATTTTGACCTTATTTCTTTTTTACTTCATATAGTAATGGAGGTCACTGTTGGTGACCAAACCGTGATAAGATAGCTTGGTATCCAAAGTGTTCATATCGGTTTGTATTTTGATTGATTTTGTACCAAAGCACATACATAAAGATTTAAGCTACGAGCCATAGACATGGTTACAGGTTTTGTATCTATTCTACTTCAACCTCTTTAACCTTGTTAGTCTAAACCTTTGGTTTTAAACTCTTGTGTCTACTTTATTAAGGAAGTTACTTAAACCTGGCCATATTTCTTTTTATTGTGATTTATCGTTATTGTTTACCTTATCATGGTCGTCCGATTTTGACATGGAAAGCAAAGAAGGGCTATGGAAATAGAAAAGTAGTTTCCCTTGGTGGAAAGGTAAGCAGCTGTTTAAAATGTCTTCATGGTCTTTTTTTTTATCGCAGACATCTTTACCTTTTGGTATATTTGTTTTGAGCTCTTTTTTATTTAAAAGTTTTCTTTATCTAAAACAATGTTGTTATCACGGACCCTCAATGATGCTGAGAATACCTCTAAGCTGTGCACAGAGTTATTGATGAAAAACAGAAGGAATAAACGTGATCAAAAGAATTAAAGAGTGTGTTAACTGTTTCTTATACTCGCTCTTTGGGCACTTAATGGTGGTTGTAATAAAATATGTCAATGAGTTTTTTTAGAATATGATACTTGGACAAGTTGGAGGGAATCGTGGAAACCGTAGCAAACGAGCACCAGAGTCACGTAAACCCGAGGATAGAGTACTGATGTCGACTGCTGGTCGGTTTAAGAACGGTCTTGTTACTTGATGTTAAAGAAGCATGTTTAAAATCTTCTAGGGGACTCCGTATGGTTAGTTCGAGTAGAATTGCCGGTTTGGTGGGTGGGTAATTTAATCGACTGGGTCTTGGTCGGAGGGTCTAGCAGTCGTGGGTCTACCTTGGTTAAAGGGCGGTCGTGGTCATAGGCTTAGGCAAGAAAGCGAGTGGCACAAAAAGAAGGGTGGAAGAACATGGTGAGTGTCGGATTAGGCCATTAGAGATTAAATGTATGAATGGTTGATTGAAGTATAAAAGGTTCTCAAGTTTTGAAAGGAAGCTTTAATGGAAATGTATGTTATGTTTTTAACATTTTATGATTAGAATTTTCCATTAAGTAGCAAATGGTACTGATTGTGTTTGGCGCTCACGTCTAACATGTGTAGTGTTTGGGTTTAGTATTCAAATATAGCATATGCAAAATATCCTTGAAACAAACGTTTTAAAATATGTTGGCTTGTTGATTCTGTTGTGTGTTAGTATCCAAAGTACTGCCATAAACCATAATGACCGGCATCTTTGTTATTTTCACAATCAGACATAGAGAGCCCAACTTGATCAGTTATTATCTGTGTGACTGTGTTAGCTTAGTAACCGGACTTAGGTAAATTAATGCTCGGTACAAATTTATTAGCTTATGATTTGGTTGATAACTTTATCAAGTTTAAGTGCGTATAGCTCTCTTCATTCTTAATACAGCGTCCTTATCAAACTCAAGGAATAATCGATCATGAGTGTTGCATTGTCTTGTCGTTTTTTCAAGGAATATATATACGCCCTGCATCTATGTCCAACATAATATCTCACATTAATTTTTCATGGTATTTGAAACCACAACCTCTTGTCACATATCGCTACCTCTTATAAAGCTATGTGAGCTATTTAAAACTTTGTATTTCAATATAAGAAATTGAACCTTGCGTGTCAATCAAATTATCAATGCTTCTAACATGTGCTTTAGCAAAGTCACATGGAATGGAAAGAGTGGACTAGAAACATTATTCGAAAGGCTAAAATCATAGTAGTATCACGATTTAAGTTCATTTGGATACCAAACATTTTTTAGATACCGAGGGACTCATCCTCACCCTCCATCTCCATATCATCGACGAAGGAGATTAAATCCCCAATTTACACTGCAGGGGTATCTTGGTCATTTCGAGTCCATTATATAAATATATTTTTCTTAAACAAACACTCATTCAAACACACACACAAAACGTGTTTTTTTCTCCCTCTCTCTACCAACAACATATCAATCATCAGAAACAAATTTATTAGATCTAATCCTAACATCTAATGATCACGAGCATCATGAACATCTAATCGATTGATCTTTGATCGATTATCTTCTTCTTCAGTTGATTAACATCAGGTTAGATTCATCAGATTTGTTCTTATTTTAGCTTATTTGATGTGAATAGGCTTATTAATTTAACATCATCCAAATTTATAAGCTTATTATTCATCTTATTATGATCGAATATCTTAATTATTTGTTATTAGTGATAAGCTAATTTATTTAGGTCATTTAAGTGAATAAATTTATGTATTATCATCATTTGAATTTATGTTGCTGAATTATAAGCTAGCTTATTAGTTTATTTTGATGAATTATAAGCCATCTTATTAGCTTATTTATGTTGCTAGTGTTAATAAGCTTTATTATTAGCTATTTTTTATGTTCTGAATAAGCTCTATTAGATTAATTTGTTGATATAAGCTGAATTCAGGTGTATTTAGCTTATCAGTTAGCAATAAGCAGTTTTAAGTAGCTTTGGGTTAACGTGTTTGATATATCATATATGATATTTTTCATACGTATATCATATATGATATTGCTTTGTCCTATGTATATGGCATGTGATTATCATATATGATATTTTATTTTTCCATAGAATAGTTTATTTATTCTTTTCTATTTTTAGAATTGAAGAACATGAATGCTTGTTCATTATGTGAAAGTTTTGATCACAACAAGAGGAAGTGCCCTAAGAGGTTTGAAGATCAAGAACAAGTCGTGCTTCAACATTAAGTTGTTGTTCAAAAAGAAATTGCTGTTTAAAAAGTACTCTTTTATGTTTGATTATTATATGAACAAGTGTTATAATTCATTTTTCACTTGAATTTTGTTGTTTTTGATCTTACATGAATGTGATTCTATTATATATCATATGTGATATTCTAGGAAATCATATATGATTTTTCATAAGTTTCTTTTACATTTGAATTATCATATGTGATATTTGTATTTTACAATTTGGTAACAACGTATCATATGTGACTTCTTTCATAAATCACATATGATTTACCATGATCATCACTGATTTATCAACTATCATACTTGATGTTTAAACAATGATAACATGTGTTCATGTTCTAATGCTTTTTTATTGGAAGTGATTATGAATGTGTGCAATAAAACTTTAACAAAATAGATATAATATCGAAAATGACATCCGCAAATGTTTCACCATTTTCATTTCAGCATATAACATGAGGACATAGAACCAATAAAGTTAAACCATTATTGCAAGACATTGTACCAGTTTCCAATGGATTACAAAATCGTCCGTAGACGTCAAAACTCCATACGGAGATTACAAGAGAAAAACGGATTATACATTTTGACCGTGAAATGAAACTTCATGAGCTTCTTCATTGAGCTTCTTGGGCCTTTGGATGCTTGCGGTGTTTAAGATGTCTTGAAAACAGCCTTCTCTACACAAATAAAAAGATTTGATTTAACTTTCAAGCACATTATCATATATGATATAATGTTAACTTTCAAGCAGTTTATCATATATGATATTATACACACAACTAACTTTTCAAACAATAATATCAACAAAATCTCCATAAACGGTTGAAACCTAGCTTATATCATATATGATATATGATAATGGTAAAGAAGTTAACTTTCAAGCAGATTATCATATATGATATTGTACACACAACTAACTTTTCAAACAATAATATCAACAAAATCTCCATAAACGGTTGAAACCTAGCTTATATCATATATGATATATGATAATGGTAAAGAAGTTAACTTTCAAGCAGATTATCATATATGATATTGTACACACAACTAAAACATTTTCAAACAAATAAATCAACAAAAATCTTTCTTAAACGTTGAAACCTACCTTATATCATATATGATATAGTATATAAGTTTTTGCAATTTTTTCAGGCAACTTATCATATGTGATTTTTCACTAACACGTCATTTCGTCTCTAAAATCACAATATCATCAACAAATCCTTTCTAAATAGTGAAAACTTAACTTCTAATCACATATTTTCTTTCTCAACATCAACATACTCGATCTAAAGCTTACTTATCACTATAACATCACCAAATATCAAAATATAATCAAAATATCTTCATTATAAAACTTTATAAACACAATAGCTTGAACAAAAAACATAATATGTTCTCAACATACTCTTATAACAGTTAAGCTTCATATTTAGATAAATAACATTATAATTTTAATTGGTATGTTTTATACCTGATTTAACGAATTTGATGCGTGTGTTTCAACGATTTCTTACTTGATTCATCATCTATATCGTGAGCCGTTCAGATTGCTTCTTCAACAACATCATCAAAAACTTTTTCTTCCATTTTTTGATGCGATTCGTGGCTGATTTTTGATATGTGGGTGTGTATTTTTTGATTAACTATGTGTTTTGTGTGTGTTTAGTTAGAGAGAAAAGTAGATCTGGAAAAGGACGGAGTGTGTGTGATTGAGGATGGTAGGTGTGTAAGGTAAAATGACTGAGATGTCCCTCCGCTTTTTTTTACTAATTTTTCTTTTTTTTATTTAATAAAAAGGTGTTAATCTCATCCCTTGATTGTTTTTAGATGGATGACTGAGATTTGTCCCCCAGTATCTAAAAAAAAGGTATCCAATATAACCTCCCTGTTTGTCTTGACACTAAATTCTATTTTGTAGTAAACTTGATGGCAATATTGAAACTTGAGACAATCTACTATAAGTTTTAAAAAAAGGCTCATGTTATAAATACCTCCCCTCCCCTAAAAAAAGCCATTTGTACCATCCATTTTTTTAAAATTTTATTTTCATAATTTTGTTTATGTTATAAAACCGTGACACGGAAATTACGGAACGAAAAATATAAAGTTTAACAAGTCAAAAGTATTAAACTAACAAAAATTACGAAACAGAAACTGATAAAAACTGTGTTGCATTGTAAACAGGAAGACAAACTAATACTTTTTAGTTCTTTTTTATACCTTTCTGGTGGGCAGAAAAAAAAAGGGGTTGGTTATTCGTACCCCTCTAAAAAGCCGTTTGTACCCCCTTAGTTTTTCCTTTTTTTTTATTTTTTTATTTTTATAATTTTGTTTATATTATAAAACTGTGAAACTGAAAGTGCGGAATAAAAATTATAAAGTTTAACAAGTCAAAAGCATGAAACTGTCAAAAAATACGAAACTGAACATGATATAAAACTGCGTTATACTGTGAAAAGGAAGGTATAAAATAAATCTTTTATACTTTTTAATATTTTTAAGTGAGTCAAGGGTACCAATAGTAGTAGATTAAAAAAAACATGGTATACATCATTTCCCACCCATCGTTGGTAAGGTCAAATCGTACATTAATATTTTTCTTGGTCCAACTAAACCCCCTCATTTTAATGTGGTTCCACCGTACCAAGATAGGTACATATAAATCTCTTTCTTAGATGAGGCTCCCCCTTACTAAATAAATATCAAGAGAGTACCGTACGTGTTTTAAAAGCTGATTCATATAATGATTGCTGACGGAAAGAACCTATGGTAATGTATTTATAATTATACTTATTTGTATTAAATTCCTTAATAACCCCCTCAATTTGGACTTTTCTTTCAATGATAGTGTCGTTATAGTTTCAGTCAACAATGTATAGTGTCGTTATATTATCAGTCAACAATGTATCACTTAATTAAGAGGCGGAGACCGGAGGCGACCGGCGGGTGCTAAGCATGCCCGATCAGTGTTTTTTAAACCGCGAAACTAGTTGTTTGGAACTTTGGAACTGACCGGTTACATATGTTTGAAACCGACCGATTATAATAAATATATTGTGATAATAAGCAATATTAAACCCTAAATATAACAATCTACAAGCCCACAAACGAGCTTGAGCTAATAACATTGTTGTCTAACACCCCATGCAGTTCAAACAAGAGTCTTTCTAGACGACAAACTGAAATGAATTTTAAAAGACGCTTATTCTTTTGTTTTTTCCTCATCTTCTTTATTGTTTGGAGGCAGAGTTGTATTCAGCGACAAAGTTGTTTATTGGTTAACGAATTCCTCTTTTTTGTGACATTTTTTACACGTCATGGCTTGCTTCTAAGATGCGTCAATTTTTTTCTACTAGTGTCCCTGACAGCAATAATCCCCAACGGTAAAAACGAAATTTTGTGAAAGAAAATAAATTTAATTGATTGATTTCTCAACATACATGCTTGGTCTATTATGACGGCTAAGGTTTTGTGGAATTAAATTTATGAATTTGATATGAAAAAAAACTAACTAAACCAATTCACAATAAAGCAAAAATAATTCAACGAGATCGTCCGGATTATCGGCTATTAGCCGATAACGAGAGGATATGAAATCTTTGGTGGTGGGTTTTATCTAAAGCTCAAATATAATCAAAAATAGCAAAATAATATATTATTGATTGTGTTTTTGTTTGAGTACATAAGAATATTACATGTCTATTTATAATAAACATGTACGTTATTTGATAAACAATCAAAATCCTAATCGACACAAGCCCACAATTAAATTTGATCCACTAAACTAGTCATCTAATAATATATGCCTATACTATAAAGTGTTTCTTGAAATTAGTTAACTATGAGTATATTGTGTATGAAGTGAAAATTCTTTTCTAAGATATTGTCCGTTGCGTTTCATGTGTGTTCCTGGAGCAGGACACAGCATATATATGATGAACTGATAGGTAGTCCTTAAAGATGTTGAGTGATCATGCTGTAAAAGTATATCATCAATATTTTAGTCGATCAATATACTGGTGCTAAAAGGTCATGTCAAGTAATTAGGTTGAAGAACTAGGATATACCTTACATGCCTAAACAATCAAATGCTCTCTCGATTGAAATGTTATATATTGGTTAGATTACAACCTACTCAAATGTTATCCTTGAGATGCACGTGTTGTTGAATATGTTGCTTGATTTGATCATGTGGGTTGAATTTGTAAAGGACGTAAATTAGTGCATCATGCATGTCGTGCTATCGTTATCAGCATTACTATTTCTCTTCGTTGCCAACATGAATGTTATGAAGTTTGGTCCATAGAAGGTTTATATGTATGTTATACACCCTCATGACATTTTCCTTTTTTGAATTCACAATTTCATCTTTGATCTTTATTGCTACATAAATGTAAGTTTTTTGCTAACGACCTAATGCAGAGACTCGATCGGTGCGGTGACATGTATCAGACACTTTTCAATTGGCTATTTTTCTTGGCCGCAATTTTTTTAACGCACCATTGTGACCTTAGTAATTTAGGGGGTGTTTGCCATTGCGTTGTGGAGCAAATTAATTGCTTATCACGTTTGAAAAACGTAATTATTTAATGAAGAGTGTTTGGATGACAAAAGGCAAAACGTGATTATCTACTTTTTTTTTACTTTCAAAACGTGGTTATCAAAAAGCAAGTAGTGACTTGCTGTCACAAAACGCAATAATGTTTTGTTGTAAAATTACTTATGCACCCCTCAATTAATATGGTCCACTTAACATATTTGGTAATAATAATGTCTATTTTGGTAATTTTTAAATTATATTATTTAATAAATCTCATTTGTCAAAATATCAAACAACATAATCAAATCCAAACACTAAATTTTCATAATCACGTTTTGAAACATCTGATTATTTGATTATTCATTTTCAAAACGCATATTCTATTTTTAATAAGCAATCTCATACACCCCCTTAGTATATATATCTAACCACAAGCGAAAATTGACCAACCTTCAGGGGCAGATCCAGTTAATTTTAGCAGTGAGTTAAAAAGATGCACAAATACGAACTGTGAAATTACAGTGTTACCGTAAAGTTCACCAGGAGTTCAAAAAATATAGATGCGCGCTACAACAGTTGCCATTTTCCACAGTGTTACCGTAAAGTTCACCAGGAGCGTGTAACTGCATATAGTCTCTAGAGCTTCTAATAAAATAACAGCCGTTGAAAAAGCCTCATATTAATAGGACTCTACCTGTTCTTTATTACGCCAAGACTCTTGATGATTGATGGTTGCTTCAGTGTTAAAACCCGCGGCTGCGGTGGAGCTAGTGGTGGTGGTGGCTGTGGTGGTGTGGAGTGGTGTTTGAGATAAGTGAGGAAGAGATAAAGATGGAGGTAAGAACCTCAAAACCTGTTGGTTATGATGATGATGATAATCATGGTGATGGTGTTGTTGATCTTGAAAATGAGTGAAACTCATATGATCATGGATAGGGTTTGGAAATGAAGAAACTTGTAGATCAAAGTTGGCTAACCCTCTTTCAGATCCTTCTATATTTCTTGATTTCTATAATTGTACAAAATATCCTGAGTTTCTACTATATAATACTACTACTACAAACTTTAAGTTTTCTTTTCTTATATGTAGGGTTTGTATATGTAGTGTACGTGTCCGTACAAATGTTTATGCTTAGTATAGTATAGGTTTAATAGTATTCGCTTAGTACTGTTAAAATAACTATTTGAAGACCGGCCTGTGAGACCACATCCAACGGATGAAAATATTGTGAATGAGTTTGTTAACTAATGTATTCCTAATGATTTTGTAATATATTTACTTTTGAACGTCGTGAGCAACTAAACAAGGTTGTGCAAAAACAAGACACATTCCACAAATCAGTTACCGTGTATGTAATAAGCAAGACATGCTTAAGATAATCTTTCTACAAAAAACAGTGTTAGTGCTACACCAAATGGTTTATTTGCGAGGATCGAAAATGCCTCATCAAAATAGCCATATGTATAGGATGAATCAACATAAGTTACCATATAGGAAGGGAATATGCTAATTACTAGCTAGCCGATAGAAAAAGTTACTGAAAAGCTTTATATTAGCTCTTAGGATCCGTTATGACTGTTACTAACATAGTTATAAGGTTGTGCCCATCACAAGGGATTACATTAACCTGGGCATGTCGTGTCTTGGAGTTTTATTCTTTTTCTCTTCTGCAAATCCGTCAATTTTATTCAAGTAATAATTGAGGTGCAATTTCTTTAGGTTTATTTGTTCTTTGATATTCCTTTACTGTTGTTTGTACTATTATATAAGGATGAGGGAACCTTTTTGTTTGTCTAGCAATAACTTGAACCATTACCTTAAAATGGTGTGATCATTAAGCTATCACTTTGGTTTGTGTACTAGTTTGTTTCATACGGAGTACATGTATAACATAGTCCACATTTTATATAAAAGTGATTGAAGCTAATCAATAATCACATATGATCTAGTGAATTGCACACTATAATTAACTGCTTGATTGTGAACTAAAAACAACTAATACAAATAACCATGTTGAGGATTTATCTTTTAAAGGATTAGACATGAGAACTTATTAAAGTACTTGAATAAATTTTAAATACCAAATATGTAGATTGTAATGGACTTGGGCTGGTTCAGAACAGACCCATTAGGACCCAAAGTCAGCCTAGTCTTTATGAGGCCCAACAACAGTTAATGAATAGGCCTTCTGCACGTTTATTCAGTTCCGTCTTGTTTGGAAGAGTAGAGAAGTGGTCTTCGAATAAGGAGGAGGAATACCTAGTCTTTCTCCCACTATCAGTTATTCTGTTATTATGCTTTCTGTGGTATAAATAGGTGGTAGCAGTAGTAGTTTTTTTTATCAGAAAAAGCATTGTAATCTTCCCTTTTAATGAAATCATTCTTCCAGCAAACACCTTATTTTCCTCTATAATTTCCACTGTTAAACACATTCATACACTTTCGATCCAACAAGTGGTATCAGAGCTTGTGTTAGTGTATGGTCAAGTGTATGCCAAAAACAACCATGGTAACAAGCTCATCGTCTTTAATTCATGATGAATTTCAAGGGACCAGAAAGGAGGGTAGTGTTACTCTTCGTTATCCGATGCTCACAAAGACGAACTATTCGGTGTGGGCTATTAAGATGCGGGTGAATTTGTAAGCACAAGGAGTGTGGGATGCAACTCAACGCGAAGGAGTTGAAGAACGGCAAGATCGGATGGCTCTAGCCGCCATTTATCAGGCAATTCCAGAAGATGTGCTACTAATGTTAGCCGATAAGGATACGGCTAAGGAAGAGTGGGAGACGCTTCGTACTATGCACATGGGAGCAAAACGGGTAAAGGAGGCTAAAGTACAAACCTTGAGAAGTGACTTCGAGGTGATCCGTATGAAAGACAATGAATCAGTGGATGAGTTTGCGATGAGATTGAATACTGATTGTAGCAAGTCTATACACGTAATAATAAAATATAATATGAAAATCCCAAACTACCCTTGAGGAAAAAAGTAGTAAGAAAAATTCTCACAATTATATATAATAATACGTATATTTACCGGTAAGTGATTACCGGGTCGTATTCCTCGAAGATTTATGAAATTGAGACCGTTTGTTGTTTAGACAATGATTTGAATTGGTTTGAATATGATTTATTTTCTAAAATCCTAAAAGAGGGCACATTAAAGGACAATTAAACCTAACTTTAATAACGGGAAATTAAACTTTAACTAAAAACGCAAAACGAGAACCCTAAATGGTGATTAAAAACCCTAAATTTCCAAAATTAAACCTAAAATGAATTTTTCTCTTTTAATAGACTCTAATTAACTAAAAAGTAAGTTTAAAGAAAACTAGAACAAAAACGGAATTAAAATGAGCTTGAACTAAGAGGGACCTAGGAAAAATAAGCTCGTGGACACAGCTTAACGAATAAGATGCGAAATAAGCTTAAACAGCTTATTAACTAAATAGGACTAAAACATATACAAATAATAAATTTTGTAAACATAGAATGAAAAAGACCCTAGGGCACGTTGGTAGTGAGTGTATGTTGTGAGGCGTTTATAAAGGGTGGGGATGTTGAGGTCGGGGGTTCGAGCCTTGCTCACCCCCGATTTCCATCTTCCCCTTTTTTTTAGAAAAACTTTAAAAAACAAAGTTGTAGAAAAGCTGAAAATAAACACTTTTAATAAAAGAAACTTTTTATGAAATTCCCTAAATAAGCTGAAAATCAGCTTAAAAGACAGACTTAACTCTTAACTTTCTTTTTGGCTTTTTTTTAAAAATTTAAGAACCTAAGAAAATGAAATAAGCTGAAAACTAAGATCAATAAGCTACTAACTATTTAAGTCTACCCTAATAAGCTACTTATGACAGAAATAAGCACAAAGATATAAGCCATAAGCTGAAATTCAAATTAAACTTTAATGAATGCCCACAGATTTCAAAACAGACAGAGTGATAACTTTGAGCTTAATTTTAAGCTCAAAGACAGAACCTTATGAAGATAAGATTAATTACTACTTAAAGCCTAACCTAAAAGCTATTTAAAATTGCAGAGAAAATTCATTTTGAAATACAAATAAGCAAAGAAAAAGCACTATGAAAAAGCTAATAGTTACTGACTTAGGTGCTTTTGGTTTAAATGAAAAAGCTAAAATAAGCTAACTCTGACTTTAAAAAGCTAAGAACAAATTTAATCTATCCTAATGAGCTAGTCTAAGCAAAAATTAAGTTAAACCTACAAGCTATAAGCTACTATTCTCTAATAAGCACTTAATGAAAATCTTAGAACCAAACAGGCCCTGCAAGGACCTTTAAGCTTATTTTTCAATGAGCTATTGGATCCTTGTGGGAATCTGGCTTATGCAGGCTTATACTACAGCTAATAAGCTACCTAAATCTACTTTTAAAAATTATTTTGAAAACTAAGTGCTTAATGAAAAAGCTATGTGAAAACTGCTGAATTACTCAGTAGGTTTTGAGTACACATTTGATTTTTCAAAAGACAAAATGCAAATTGACAGCTAAAAACATCTTACTAGATAACCTAATTTTTTCAAAAAAACTAAATGCTAACTCATGAACTATGACCTGTAATCTACTTATTTGCTGAAAGTTAAATCCTAAAAACTAAATTTACCTTCTGATTTTTAAGAAGTGACAGTTTGTGTATTTTAACTACTAATGCAGTTTGCACTAAAATGTCCCAAACTTAAATCCAACAAATGCAGGTAAAAAAAACTTGGCTTAAACACTTGTATTAACTAAAATTGAAGATAGTTTGATTAATGAAACTAGCTGAAACAAGCATAAGCTCAAACTGCTTATACACCTGAGCTAACAATCACAGATTCAAACACCCTACACATTAGCTTTCTATAAACTAATTTAATCTAATAAGAACCTCAAAACCTAATCTTATAAGCTCAAATATGAAATTGAAACTCAATTTTAAAAGGCTAAATGGCTAAGGCAGTACTACTTGAGTTGGTACTTGCCTGAACCAAACACCCCTTTAAAATGTTAAACCTCATTTTAAGCTTATAATTTTCAGATTTAATGAACAAATTGCTAATACCAGATACTTATAAGCTACTAATAATCCTAATAAGCAAATTTAAGCTACTGAATAAGCAGAATCTATAAGCTACTAGTTATGCTAATATTTTTTTTGTTTTTATGAGTTTTAAAGGCAAAATTAATGAAATCTAAGATTTAAGTGAAATAAACTAAAAACAGATGAACATGATTAACTAATAAGCTATATTAGAACAATTAAGCTATAATTAAGCTAAAAATAAGCACTAGAATAAGCTGAATGAAAATAAGCTAAAAATTGAATGAAAGAGAAACTTACAATTGCCTTAGCACAACAAAGGCTTAATATGCTCAAGTGAGCTATCAACAAGCTCTAGCTTATCACAAGGATAAGCTAGTTAAGTCCCATAAGCTCTTCCAGGTTAAGCTTATCATCCAAGCAACTCAGATCCGAATTAAGCATAGGGTTAAACTAATTTTAAAGGTTTGAATAGATTAATGATTAGTTAAGCTCAATTCCAAGCTTAGAGACTTGAGAAGAGCTATTGATGAGCTTATGAGAGCTTATGTAACAGTAGACAACAACATTTGACATATAAGAGCTTTTTGAAAACTTAAGAACTTATTAAGCAAAAACAGATTTAATAAAGTGGACTACTATTTCATTGATTTGAGACTGATTACAAAACTAGAAATTGAAATTACAAAAGCCTTAATAAGAAAATTACATTTCAAATAAAGAAATTACAAAAGCTACTAACTAAAAAATGCAGAAAAAGGGAGATATGTGTGTGTGAGTGAAGAGTTCTATTTATAGCCTTGAGGAGATGCTTCTAGGTCTTCAGGTTGTTAGACGCTCCTCTAGATCTCGTCCCTTGGATCATTACTTGGGCTTCAATCTTTAATTTCATCCGTTGGAACATTGAGTGAGCACACGGATTGCCAACGTGGCATTCCGTGTATCAGGCTCATTGTACTTCTTTTACACTAACTTTAGTGTAAAAATTCATTTCCCCGTGTGTTTCTTTCATGACACGCATGTCATTCCTTGTGGGTTTCCACCAATAAGAGCATTTCGTGACGTCTTCTTTTGCCATGTTGGAACTTAGCACTTGAATTGCATAGCCACATCCTCAATTTTCATTTACCCTTTGTTTTGAGCTCGAGGTAAATTGAAGAAGATGATAAACAGTAACAACAACTTTTCGCGCGTTAAAATTATAAAAGGGTGCGTTTGATTTCTTCTTTGACCCGGGGACAATGGGTGTTGACTTGGGCTTATACATAAAGATTGGGCCTGGGTAAATTGGTTTTGGGCTTGGGTTTATGGAAACAGGTTTTGGATTTGGGTTATTATAAGGATAACAAGCGTTATCCTTTATAGTATAAAGAGATAACGATCGTTAGGGACTTTTATGAATCATGTTTGAACAATGAGGGACTGTTTTGGAAATTTTTGGGATTTTTGTCTTCATATGGTTGACCAGTGTTGACCAATGGTTGACCTTGGTTGACCTTGAAAGCATTCTCCCGGCTCTTGTACTCCCCTCACCGGCTCTTAGTACACTCTCTAACTCTATCCGTTCCTTTGTGATCGCAAAAGCGTTTGACCGGTTTTTGTTTGACCTTTTCTTGAGATTTTGTCATTATCCGTACTACATAATCTAAAGACAAAACATAGCACATATACAAGGCATTTTAAAAGAACTTAAGAGATGCACAATTTTGTCTTTAATGGGTCATTTTTGATATAAAACGGATATGTGTTTTCACACATACAGGTTGCGAGGGACACAACAAGGCACAAGTAAGATCATATTTCGGCAGAAATCCCCCCCCCCCCCCTACCAAGCCCACCCCCGCCCCCCCCCCCCCCACCCAGTCCCCCCACCCACCCCACCCCCCCCCCCCCCTCATCCCCCACGCCCCCTCCACCATCCCCCCCCCCCCCACACCCCCTCCCCCACCCCCGATCCCCACCCCCCGCCCCCCCCCCCCCCCCCCCCCACCACTTAGAACTGAACATTGGCCCTCAATGGTCAAAATGTCAGGTTTTTATAAATTAAATACCTCAAACACATGGGAACGAAAAAGGGCAAATGCCTAAATTTCAAATGATAAAGGGGAAACAATATATATATATCTATTATATATAATATATATATATAAAAAAAAATATATATATATATATATATATATATATATATATATATATATAATGATCTACTATAACGAAACAGAATTGAAAGAGAAAAATTTCCCTAGATAAAAACAATGAAGATAGATATAGAATCAGTGATTAGAGGATTGAAAACAAAGCCGGTGTAGAGGATTGAAAAAAAGCATGGTGGTCTTCACAATCATAGGGAATCCTGCAAGCAAAAACAGATAACCACGAAACACAACATAGAGAGAAGCACTCTCCCACACTTATTAATTACTATTATATTAATACTACTAACTATTACATTAATACTACTAGATAGATAACACGGGTTGCCTCCCGAGAAGCGCTTGTTTTTGTGTGAGTCTCTAGCTTGACTCTCCCCGAATTCCTTTGTCCTTGGGGCAGAAACAGAAGAACATAAAAATCTTCAACGGACTTTCATTCAAAATATTAAGATAAAAATTAATACACATGAAAGTTCCACTCTGATGAGATAAATCCAGATTAATAGAATGAACTCTATTAGAGATGAGTATATCGGAATTAAAAACTTTGTCTTTCATTTTCGGATGAAAATGATAATAAAATCTCAATCACAGTTGACTCCAAGAAGAACAGGTGTTCCCCGATCAGAAGAACGATCAGAAGAGTGAGATAGAAAGTTGTTTTCCACAAAAATTAGAAGTGCTTCAGTCGAGGAATTCACTTTTAAATCCTTATCTTTTGATTCATCATGGAAAATATGAGTTCCACCCAAAATAAGTATGCCTGGGTTGAACACCTTATCTTCATTTCCAAAGGGAGATGATAGCAAAGTAGCAATCTCAGATGACTCAGATGACTCCTTAGGAAGAGTCGAGTCACTATCGAGTAACTGAGGAAGTAAAACATTTAATTCAGGAGATTCAAGTTCATCAATTAAAATCTTTATTTTAGAGTCCTTGATTTTATCTTTTCGAGAGTGAATGTCATTAAAATGGTCACCATACAACAGCTTTTTCCATTCGTCATTATAGGAATTTAAGTCAAAAAGATCATCATCAATTAATCTTTAAATTTTTAAATCTTTGTCTTTTTCATATTCTGAGTGAGTGTTATCAAAAAGGTCACCATACAAAAGCTTTTTCCATTCTTCATTATCGGATTTTAAGTCAAAAAGATCATCATCGTCATCTCCCAGTGGAGATGAGTAAACGAGAGCAGGTTCATCGGTGAACCTCTCAAGAATGGGATCAATAATATCAATATCAGTCGTAGGTGAAGAATCTGTTGACGGATCTCGGTTCAACAAATATTCAATTTCTCTAAGATCAGCTTCAAGATTAAAAGTATCGTCCTTATTTCCTGGTGGAAATGAGTCAAGAAGAGCGAGTTCATCAGCGAACTCCTCGAGAAGAGAATCATTAGTCTCAATAAGTGGAGAACTAGGAAATGAACTTCCTGGTAAGGAATCAGAAGAAAAAGTGGTACTGTCACTAATCGGCTTATCTTTTGAAAAATCAATAATATTGATGCAATGAACAGATTGAATATCTCTAGAATTATTTCTTGAAGATTTATCAGTATAGAACACAACTTGTTCATTCCCGACTCTTAAAGTTAATTTTTCTTCATAAAGATATACAAGAACTTTTGCAGTGCGCAAGAAAGGTCTCCTTAAAATGATAGGTACTCTTAGATCAGCCTCAAAATCGACAACGACGAAGTTGGCGAGAAAATTGAATTGATCCACCTTAATAATAACATCTTGAGCTATTCCTTTCGGAAGTGGAACAGACCGGTTAGCCAACTCAAGAGTCATTCGAGTGGGTTTCAGAGATCCAATCCCAAGTTTTTCGTAGATCAAAAGAGGCATAGGTTTATGCTTGCTCTAGAATCGGCTAAGGAGTTGCATACCTCAAGATCTTATAAAATACAAGGAATGAGAAACTTTCTGAGATCTCCAAGTTTTTTAGGAACTTTATTAAGAAGGATAGCAGAGCATTTAGCATTTATTGGAGTATTTGCTAACTCTTCTAATTTCTCTTTATCTTTTAATAAATCTTTAACACTTTATGGTATTTTGGAATTTAAGTTAAAGCATCCATAAGACTGATATCAAAATGAAGTTGCTTCAATATTTTCAAAAACTTAGATATTTGAACATTATTTTTATTAAGAAGTTTTGTCTTATCAAGCCTCGAAGGATAAGGAATTTTAGGTTGATGAGGGTTGGGCTTAGGATCTTCCTTTGGTTTTGGTGGAGACACTGGCTAAATTCCTAGAAGTGGGACATGTGCGGTACTTGTTGGGCTTGTAATATGCACCTCATCCATTAAAGTCTTTAGTTCTTGTTCTACTTCCTCCCTAGGAGTAGGAGGAACATGAGGTGGAATAGAAGGTTCAGCAGTAGTCAATCCACTCCTTGTTGTAATTGAATTAATCCGCTCTCTCAGATTAGGAATGGTGTTTCTAGGAAGAGCGCCTTGAGGTCTCTCCAAAAGAGCTTTAGTTAATTGTCCTATTTGGTTTTGAACAAATTTATTTATGGCCTCCTGGTTTTTTTTAAAGTTTTGGTTCTGGATCAATAATTGTCTTAACAAATCTTTCGTGGTGGATTGATTTAGAGCTTGGTTTTGATTGAAATTTTAACCATGGTTTTTATAACACCCTGTGTTTTCAAGTCATTGACGCCGTCAATAAATCCATAATGTACCTTTTGTATTGTACGCGTTTGCTTTAAAATCGTAAACGTTAAGTTAAATCGCGTACGCTAAAAATTTAGCTTTCAATGTAAACGGGCATCAAACCATTAAACGTTGGCATCAATCAAGTATTTAATAATTATTTTGAGAATAATTATGGTCGTTGTTTATTTTATTTTTATCGGTTACGTGAATTATGTACGTTTCGCGATAAAGTACGTTTAAGCACACCCGGAACCACAAAAATATATCTACGCTTCGACAAATACCCACAATTGTACCCAATACTCAAAGTTTATGTAAAACTTCAAGTATTTATTAAATTATTCAAATTCTTCATGAAAGAATTCAAATCAAATCCTACAATGTACAAATTGTACATTATATTTAATCTACATTTCATGTAGCCTCAAAATAATGCAAGTATACACTAAATAAAAGACCAAAATATTTTTCCACCCCTCCCCTCATTATTTTCGTGTATATGTATGTAATGGGGGACATTTTGCCACCAAAAATTTTTAGTAAATCTTGTACAACACATCTCTAATTATGGCAAACCAAGACTAGGCTACATTTGACTAAGACTTTCCCCAAAACCCTCCC